>WITN01000345.1:0-86792 GCA_015025155.1 Lactarius quietus | reverse complement strand
TAGAAGGCTTACTTGGGAGACTTACTCTAGATCATTAGCCTCTAGATACGATATCCGTGCACCTGCTTAACACGTTCTGTCGTCTCCTGGTCTACCCTGGAAGTTTTGATAAGCGAGACGGCGTCGTTGAGGAGATTGTTGTCGAAACAGTATGATGCAGCCTCAGTATACATTCCTGCTCGCTTCAGCGTTCTCAAAACATCTTGGTGGTTCTTGATTTCGGCATAACAGCGCGCGGCTGCTACGTAGCGAGCGCGTTCCTCCTCACTGTTGTCCGCCATTGCGGCACAATGCTCGAACGCATCTGCGGCAGTTACGAAGCCCTCTCGGCGACGCTTCGTCGAAGATTCAGGGATGTCACGTGCGACTTCCCGTAGGTGGAATGCCACGCAACGGCCTGCGTGTAGACATCGCCTGCATTCCCAAGGCCATGGCGGCTTCTTCGAATTCTCCGTGATTCAAGAGTCGTTTTCCTGCCTCGGACCATTCCTCTAAGGTAGATCGATCGACAAACGCTTCGAGTGGGTTTGGGGAGGTAGGTGGCTCTTCAACAAGCCCGAGATTGAGCAGATGCCGCTGTGCATCATATTTATGTCTTGCCAATTATAGACTTCTGTGTAAGGCACGAACCTTGATCGGCAGGCAAACATCAGAGTGATCGACAATCCAAAGCCTGTGCCTTGCTCGGGTAATCGCGACGTACAAACATTTAAGCTGTCGACGAGAGAAATCATTGTCTAAACCTCGGGCAACGGATGTGTAACTGACCTCGTAAATTAGAGGGGCGTACTTCTGGTCTTGAAGTGGATGAAGGTGTGGGTCTGTTAAATGTCGCCAGAGATTTGCATTCGAGGACTCCTCGAAAAAGTTGTACAAAATGACCTATGCGGATGCAAGAGCAATGGCACCGATGAGCCGAGACGCATTTATGAGTTTTCTGCATTGCAGAGAACTCACGTCATCGTACTCAAGACCTTTGCTATTGAATAGGGTGCTGAAAGATGTCGTCGTAACCAAGAAATGTTGGGCAAAACGGTTCGACATACAGGATAATGCCCACGGGCCCGATATCTGTCCTGAGCTTCTGACGAGCAGCTTCGTCCCTCACAATGATGCCTAGTATCCAGAGGAGAGTCTATACGATCTGCGACAAAAGGAGGGAAATTTACGCACACTGCTTGGACCCAAGCATACAGAGTCGTCCGCTACCAATGATAGTGACTTAGATACTCACTTCTGGAAGGAGGTGTGCGCACTCACGTCGACAAAAGAAAAAAATCACGTTCTTGGGAAGGAAGGCACCCGCTGTGGAAAAATACAGGGATTGCTTTGCCGGCGACACCCGCTTCTGGTTGCAGCTCGTCGATTGCGCCCGGGAATCGCTGTAGTAGTTGAATGATAGCGTTGGAACACTTGACGATACCGCCATGGGAGCGGTAGTTCACAAATAACTGAAAACCCTTTGGGTGACTCGGCATTCCTCGGACTTCTCGGATTGATTTCTAAGAAGCGTTCAGCTTCTTGTATAGAGCCTCAGAATCGCATACCTGGTATCTATAGACGAATGCACCGAGCTGATTGAATCTGAAAGTGCTCCCAATAGATATAGTCTGAGCTGTGTCACCAGCCCATAAGAAACCGTCAGGATTCGGCACAGGGATACGATCACTGGGTTTGCATCTAAGCGACGTCATCACCGAGCGTAATTGTAGAACTTACGTCGAGCGTCAATGAGGAGTAGGTCTTGCACTTCATCTACGTAGCTTCCAGAAACGGATCAGTCGCTAAGTTCGCCGAATCAAAGTGAAAGTGAACTCCACCCACACAAAATCGACCAGTTCACCCTTGAGCCCTTTCTCTTTTATCAAGTCCAGCAGATCGTGTGTCCTGGATTTGAAATAGGTTAGCCTCGGGTCGAACGTGCCGCCCTAAAAGCGCACCTATCCGCAAGGTCACGCTCATGCCGCTCCCGCTTACGCTTTTGATAAGCTTCGAAAAGCGCGTAATTTCTGTTCGTGAGACTCTCGAAGGTACCTCTGTCAAGAGCGCGGTTTGGAGACTCTAGCGATTTCTCTGACCCCTTGATAGTCCCTTGACGACCAGAGGTTTAGAGGAAGAAGTATAGAAACCACACAAAATCGTACCAATGATGTCACCAAATCCCACAGATGGATCTGTGGCGAGTCGGTTGAGCGTGAAAAGATAGCAATGAAGGAGATCGGAGGGACACACCGATGCCCTTGGTCAGGTTTTGAGGGAGGTGACGCCAATACCCTCTCTTGAAGACGTCAAATGTCACAAAGTCCGTGCGTCCTAGCCACTTGTTGTTCCTCTTCTGGGAACGCGAATGTCGGTTCTTGGAGGGAGGGGGTTTCAAGTCCGCCTCTAGGAGGCTCCACAACTGCATGAATAGCCAGCCGTCATCAGTTTCCACTTATTTGTGGCAAGGGATTTATTGACATTATCCACCGTTATGAACAACGGGAAGTGGCTGTCTCGAAGTTCGCTAAATTTCTCCGGAAGATCATCTCTTGTGCCTTCTGCTTCATCTGGGTCCAATACATTATTCCTCCTGCGTGAGTTCCAGTGTTGAATGCGCTCGCGCACATATTGTGGCGTGTCTGGACCTGAAGAAAGCGAAAACAAAGGTGCACATAATCGTGCTCAACTTTGTTGGCGAGAAGTTGGGACTTTGTTATGAACAGCTGCCGAGGACGTGGCCCGACACTTCCTCGGTTCTGCCATGCACGTTCTATCCCAAATATCTTGAATACGATCACCGTCGTTTTCCTGCCAATGACTATGATTGGGCACATGATCGGATTGGGGGTACATCTGCGTACCCAGTACCGCTTCGTCCAAGCACAAACGAGGATTTGGTGAACTCAATAACCTTTTTCTCTGCCAAACTTGACATTTTATCACCATTAGAACGCACGCGTAGGCCAGCCAACGAAGGGTACTTACGAAACCTGAAAAATGCGGGGATATTCACGTCCGTCGAGGATGTCACATATAACATTCTGATCCGTGAAAGTCATCAGCGTTCTATCGGAACTACGGGACTGCGTGCATCACCTGAGAAAGAATCGAGTACTGCTCGAGACTGTAACGCCACCTGAATATCACATTTTTTATCTGAGGTAGTCTTCGTACTCACTCTAATAGCCTATGGATCTAGGGTACCAGAGGTCAGAGACATACGTAAAGGAGAGCGATGTGATACCTCGTCCACTTCTTCCGAATCTTGATCCTGGGTAGTGGAACAAGGAGTGCTAAGCGCAACCTGAGTCACGGCGGCATCGAATGCCATTGGTTCATAGTAAAACCCGCCGCAGGGTTTCCTGGCTTTGCATCTACTGGGTGTTATTTTATAGGAAAAGATGACGATATCGCAACCGCACTTTTCCGTATATTCTCGACCTTTCTTTGCTCGACATCGGCCAACCTTGTCCCAGTCTGTTCGGTTCAGCTTGTCCATAGTATAGATTCCAAGAATCCTCAAAACTGGCACGCGGCCCGATTAGATATTCGTGCCAGAGCCTAGAGGAGTATTTTGGCGACAGAACCTTGATATCAGACTGCCTCACGAAGTCTTAGTATTGGCAATTGTCTTGAGAGAAATCAACTTACGTCTCTACCAAACTCCGGAACAACGTCGATAAGATACTTGTAAAGCGTCAGGATTAGTCACAACGAAAATTGACGCTACTACAACCAGCCGTTTACTCCCCGGAGACGGGCTCGATAATATCAATTGGACTATCCCTGGTTAACCGTTTTTGGTTCGTTTCAGAAAAATATCCCAATGAGAGCTCCTGTGAATGCACGAGTTTCTTCCATAGACTGTTCGATAAAAAATGCAATGACATACCGCAAACGTCCAGCACTCATTAGACTCCGAGTTGTCTCGTGTCATGTCGCTGAGAAGACGCGTGAGCAAGAATACGCCACTGTCCATACCCAGCTGCTGATTGGAAGTAAAGATCGGCCTGCATCAGGTCTCTGTGCGGATAATGGATGGCTCGCTCCCGCTTCTGGTGCCTCGCGTCCACTCGCTGTCCTTGTGATATATTCCCGCGAAAGTATGTATTACGGACAAGCGTTTTAATGTCAGGAGTCGAAGCAGGTGAAAAAGAACTGGATGACAAATGAGTACGCCTTCTAATGTACAATGTCAGAGGCTGTGTGCTCACCTCCAGAGTTTTCTTGGTCGTCTATGATTGACTTGACCATTTCTTCCGCAGACTCACGGGTTCGAGGACCTTGTGCCCCAGAGCTCGATAAAGCCGATCGTTGACTTCGGCATACAAATTACGAGTTGGGGCAGTACGTCTTGAAGTCTTCACTGCTGGTTAGTCTTTCTGTTCGACGACTCCGCCTCTCGAAAAAGCTTGATTGCAACAGCATAGACAGGTCTTTGGAGTGTCTCTGGAGCCAATTGTGTTTGGTGACAGCGATCATCGAGGCCTTCCGGTTTTCCGTTGGGACCATATGAGAATTGGAGGATGAACGAGAAAGCCGAGAGACGATCTCATAACTGAGAGAAGACTGAAACGGCCTAACGACAGAGGGGACTTTGCTGAAGACGAAATTCAAGATATATGCGGAAGTAACATCATTGACGGCTGTGGGGAAGGGTATCAAGCGTGTCTCGATACAGAACAATGTACTCGGAAATACCAGATATCATAAACTCGAGTGCATATGGATGCTCAGGTTGTAGAGAGCAGCGGAGAATGGGACCCGTTGAATCATCATCAAGGTGCCTTCTAGTACTTCGATTGCAATGGCTATTTCTTCATCCGATGCCAGAGAGGCTGGGTTGAATATATTCAAGCTGCCAAAATCTGCTTGTGTACACCTGAGGAAAACTCAGGTAATTTAGACATGAGGAAGATGGGGAACGGGGGTTTCGAGACAAGGAGAATGGGCAGAATATATACTGTTTCGGCCTAATGATAGCTGCGGAGATGCCTCGAGCAAGCCTCGAGGTTGGACAACCAATTTCGAAGCATCCCATTCAAGTTGGCGCAAGACGCAATTGGACTGCCATATTTGAGTCATTCTAGCAGACAAGCAGATCTCAAGATGCGGCGAGCGAAATTGTTCGCGGAGAGATGTCTCGCAACAACCGGAATCAGGACGCGTCCGCCACTTGAGATCATCTGACTTTGAATCGATTCGAAACAGCATCCGCTCATAAACCTGCCATTCTCACATATAACAACGACTTGTCCTCGTTTACCACGTGGGCGACCAGTGGGTGCTTCGTACCTTCCGCAAGGTGTCTCCTGTCTCCACTGCACTCCTCCTGCGTCTGCAAATACTCACCGTCGAACGTATACTACAGTTCCCTTTTGCTCTGCCCGACACCGACAAGCATGTGGACGAACAATTGCTCATACAACGGAGAAGCGGCTGGAGCAGGCAAAAAGAATTACAGGAAATGGAATAGCCAGAGCGCGCCTTCAAAATGCAACTGAAATAAAGGGTACCACAGACGTATCATCACGACATTGGCACGGCGAGCAGCAGGGTCCAGAAGGAGTGGTATCTGACAAACTTAAAGGAGTGGCAAGTGAGGAGATAGTATGGAGTGGCAGGTGTGTCTTTTCTCCCCGTTTTCCTTTACGTCTCTCTTATGCAACCTTCTGACCGCAGAATTTGCTCCAGTTGGAAGTTCCTAGTAATGTTGCTGGCTTCGACCAAGCCATCAAGAAGCTGGAAGCCGAGTTGAAACTGCGGAGGAAGCTGCCAACGACAGAGATAACGCCCTGATAAGCACTTTGATCTCCTAGCTTGCGAAGTCGAAGCCAGCGAAGTCGACGGATTGGCCCTTGCCGCCGGAAGCACTCTTCAACTTCCCGCTCATCGATACGCTGGATGACTCTTTCAATGTGATTGCGTCGTGAACTCCCACACCTCGACAAAGAGCGTCTCGCAAATAAGCAGAAGTTTCTCAGACGCGCTCTCAAGGCGGGGTTTGGGGACGGGGAAGCGGGGCCGTGTTGCTGAGGAGCGAAACAAAGGAGACGTCGAAAAATGGCGCGTATTTATCATTCCTGTTGGTTGCACCGTCTCTACAAAGGTAGGGTGATTCCGGCCCTGCGGCGTCCACTGCATTTTTCTTTACTCTGATTTTCGGCCCTCGCCCAGGGGTCAGCGACAGACCAACGATGCATCACACTCACTACCTCTATTTGATGATTCTGAACAGGTTCATTAACAGGTTCATAGATAGACTTAGAGTTCCCGACCGAGGTGCCTCTTGATCTAGGTATTATTGTCCTGTTCGTCTAACCGTCAGGCCACAATCCGTATCTCCTGACATGTTCTCCACCATCGCTCTCTTGTTCGATCCAGGAATCACGTACGATTCCGTCGGGGCGGGATTAGCCAACTACGTCCAAAGCGATCTCATGGACCAAGCGACGCCCTAGTACCAGCTTCGCATCCCAATTACGAACGTGTACAATAGCTATGTGACAGGGAGCGAGGCGCTCGTCCACGGCGCGGTGATCGTTTGGGCAGGCGACGTGTGCTGCGGGCTCGCTCTCGGCCTTGAGCGCATGGCGCTCGGCACGCTCGGCACCGTGACCAACAACGCGTTCTTGATCGCCACCTGCCCCATGCACCCGCCTCGTGGCTGCGAAGCGCGCCACGTCCATCTTGAAGCGCCGGACGCCGATTCCGTGTGCCCGCGGAAACGCGGTGGGCTGAGTATCACGAAATATGGGGCGGAATGAAGTATGTGATGGAGAATTTCTCGTGCCGCCTTCTTTGTTACGCGTGTGCGCCGAGCGGCAAAGAACCATAAGCACTCTGTCAATAATTCGTATGCGCAGTCGTGGGCGGTGCGACCGACGAGGCGGCAGTCCATGCCTTTACTTTACGAAATATGTGCAGTCCAACCTTCGTTGTGTATCCCTTCTGTATGCTGACTCTTGCTTGTTGCACAAGACGGAGCTTCATGTCGTATAGTCGCTCGACATTCATCACGGCGGCAACAAATGCAACAACTTTACTCGAGAACAGGGTCATCGGGCTTGTCCAAACGGGCCCGCAATGGGCTACCATGATGCATTCGCGGGACAGGGATGACACGACGCGCCAGGCACTCGGGCAGGAGCGATTTTGCCGCTTACAGCACTTACGAAGCACTGAGTCACGTTGCTTCGACTGGACACTGACTCTCTGTTGCAGTGGTAACCTACCCTAACACTTGCATTGTGAACGTGTGAACCATTGACGATGTGCTGTCACTAAGTTATATGGTGCTGTAGCCTTCTTCTCCGCATGCTTCAGTTACAAGACGCCAGTCGGTACAGTTAGTAAAAGCAAGAGTCAAAGTACGAAGGAAAATATGCAAGAAATTATGTCATCGATACGGCTCGGCCCCCGGGCCTCCACATGAAGGTGGTGCTACAGCCCAGCACTGCACACACTGCACATCTCGAATCCAAGACCGCCATCTAACACTACAGTAACACTCCACTACTGTACTCCACTTTGTTAGTGTAACTGCGTTCTAGTCTTGATCGAGCGTGATCTGTCAGGTGCCGTCCCTACTGTAGATCGGTTGGCCTGACGCAGGACTATTCCTTGTCCTTGTCCTTTACCGAGTCAGAAGGGGAGTCAAGTCTAAGTCATACTCCAAAGGCTATTGCAACTAGAAAAAGCTGAAAATAGTGATATCCCAATCCGTTGTCTGAGGCGTTCTTCTATGTCACGGTGCAGGGTGCGAGGTTGGCAGATAGCAGACGAGAACAAGGGAGAGGGGCGTTGTCGGGATTGCCGTGCTGTACCTACTGCCTAGTCTGACTTCTCTGCGCTCCATTAGGCTGGTCACACGACAGCATGATGGCGAGAAGATGCGGAATTTTGCGGAATAGTGACAAGCGTGAGAATGTTTCAGTAAGTGGTTCAGTGATTGATGTGGATGCCAGTGCTAACTTATCCTAATCCTTTTCTAGAAAAAAGTGCAGGAAAGGGCGCAAGATTCGGCGCAAGTTACTGTACTGTATTAACACGAAACTGGTCGCGTGAGTGGGTTCCCTCGTTTCTGTCAATGATTTACAGGCCCACAGAGACCAAGAAAATGGCACGATTCGCACGAAACGATGCTGGACGATACTATGTGAAATAAATGCCCAATGACTGACGTCAACAGGGCCACAACGCATACAGGGATATTAGTATAAGAGGCTAGTATCTCCTCCGACCCCAGGGCTTCGTTCATTCCCCCAACTATTAATGAACACTCATAGGTTTGTCCAAAACCTCCTCCGTTTGCTATATACTGATTGACTGAATTGTCGCCGTTAGTCCTCATCAGCCATCGTCCCAAGCATCATCCAGTCTCCCAGCCAAGGTATGGAGCCGCTCCTTTCATTCGGCTTTCCCAGGTTTGTCCAGCTCGTTTTAATAGACCGAATACTCACTAGTACTCACCGCTGATCTTCAACTAGCATTCCTCCGCTCTCCCCGCTGTGTGATCCATCCTCTGGCGTCACCTGTCAGATTAAGAAACGAAATATTTTACGCAGTAGAGGTGCGTCCTTCGATACAGGCTTCTTTGACGACTTCATCGAGCACTGAGCCTGCATGGCACAGGCGAGAGCAATGCACTGGCAACAACAATTGGCATGCTCCCAGACAATGTCCTACTTGAAATATTTGACCTCTATCGAATGAATCTCCCATACACCCTTCGCACCACATGGAAATGGCACTCACTTGTGCACGTATGTCAAAAATGGCGACTAGTCGTCTTTGCGTCTCCACACCGTCTCAACCTCCAAATTCTCTGCACACACAGGACCCCTGTCAGGAGGAATCTCGGTATCTGGCCAGCCTTTCCTATCGTTATCAACTATCGGAATTCCGGGGGTGGCATTACGCCTAGCGATGAAGACAATGTCGTGGCTGCACTTGAACGCCCCGGTCGTGTATGTTATATCAGGCTTGCAGTGACGGCCTCGCAGTTAGGAAAGATGGCCTTAGCGATGCGAGAGCCGTTTCCGATGTTAACACATCTTCACATTGGCTCGGACGATGGAAATGCACAGGTCCTTCCCACCAAAATCTTGGGAGCATCTGCACCACGTTTACAGAATATCTATTTGCACCGCATTCCCTTTCCGGCATTGCCCAAGCTTCTTTTGTCCACCAGTGACCTCGTCAAGCTTGAACTTCGCAGAATACCCCCGACTGGTTACATTTCGCCCGAGGCAATGGTTGCGTGTTTGGCAGCATTGCCCAGGCTCGACACCTTTCATATTGGATTTCGATCGGCTATTTCCCGCCCTGAACGAATACTCCCGCCTCCCGAAACACGCACCGTCCTTCCTACTCTCACTTCCTTTGAATTCAAGGGCGCTAGCGAGTACCTGGAGGACCTCGTCGCTCAGATCGACAGCCCTCAACTGGACCGGACCTTCATTGTTTACTTTAATCAGCTTGTTGACTTTCAGGTGGCACAGTTCTCCCAGTTTATCGATCGCTCAATCGGCCCCAAGTTATCCTTATTCGGGCATGCGCAAGTTGCCTTTTTCAGTGACTGGGTCACCTTCGACATGTATCTTCACGATATCCATCCGTCTTCGGATCCGGGATCTACTACAATTACTATCTCGTGCGAAAGGATTGACTGGCAAGTTTCGCACATCGCCCAGGTGCTCAGCTATTTTTCGGCCACAATCTCCAGTGTGGTCCATCTCAAGCTCAAGGTCGAGCCAGAAGGTCTTCAATTACGGGGTATAGACGACGTTGAATGGCAGCACCTCCTCCGCCAGTGCGCCACTGTTCAGACGCTTCATGTATCTCATGAGCTCGCAGGGCATGTTGCTCATGAACTGGAAGACATCGCGGAAGAGATGGCATCCGAAGTGTTGCCATCCCTTGACTCCATTGGCTTAGCAGGCCAACCGGCATCATCCATTGGGAAATTTATCACTGCCCGCAAACTCTCTGGTCTCCCCGTAGGCGTCATCGGCAATAACGGAGTTTAGGAGTTTAATAACAGTCTTAGGTCCTAGGTCAGTGGATAAGAAAATGCCTCATACCAGGTGCGTACTTAATTTCTTAGTGTTTTTACGACTTAACGTTTCTGATCACCTCTCTATCACATTTAGGGGGCGACCACGGGCATTTGTTCCGCATATGAGGTCCACTTTATGGCCTGGGCTTGCGCCCATCTACGTTTTAGGTGGCTATTCTCGCACGCCGCGAATTACGAGCGCTCACATGACCACATTCCACATTCCATTTATGCGGCCCCCTTCATGCGACGATTAGCGCCAACCCTGTGTGTCACCATCGCTCCCATCTGTCATAGGTATGGTGATCCATATGAATTTAGCCATGTCCTCAGTGGTCTCGAAACCACGTACTTCACCTAACTTCTCGATTACTAAGCTCCGAGTCTAGTCCCAGGCTCAAATAAACATGTCTTCCTTCTCGCGTTAACGACTCGGATCCCTTAGGCCGTCTGCATCCCGGCGTCCGAGTGACCGCCTCCGCCTCCGTATCGTCTTTCCTCGTTCTATATTCTATCCCCACTCGTCTACGCTTCCCCTCGTGTCGACGTCAACGGTTATTACCAGCCACACCACGGACTTGTCGTAATTGCTCTTGGACTGATTCGGATATCTGACGTGAGGAGCTTGGTTGATCGTCAACAGCAGTACGGCACCTGGATTCTACACCCGAGCGTTCGGTATAACAACAAAGAGGGGCCAACAGAGTCCGAGTAGCAAACTGAAACCGAGGAATTGCGCGAAATAATCGGCAATGCTCGAACAAAGTAGAGGATCCTGCCGTTCTTTGGTTCGCGTCCAACTTGAAGGCGGCTATACTTCGCCTCATAAAACTATAACTGGCCTTTACATTAACTTTCGCCGCATTGAATTAGTGTCATCCCTTCGCAAAAATCCATTACCGTACTACAAAGCGTTGGTTGTCGATTCAGCTCCAACTTCCAATTCGTGAGATATATATAGGATACACAGCGTTCGTATACACTAGCGCCCATTGTACATTTGGGATAACTTCATTTTCGTACCCTGGACGGCATGATTCCATTCCATGCACATTCGAACTCTACGGCAGGAAACCTCGGATCCGAAAGGCGTTCGACCAAGTTTCTAGCTTTCTCCACCACATCTCTCAGGGGTTCCAAGTCCCGCACGGCGTCCCACTCATCCCGAAGGTCCACTCGAATATGTAAGGTAGATCCAGGTTCTAGGACTTTTCTAAGTCCGTGCGCTTCCTTAAGGATGTGACTGCGGTACTGCTTCAGTTGCATGTCAAATAGATTGCTTTCAACTCTTACGTTATCTGCGTCTGTAGTGTTGAAAGGTCTGATAACGCTTGACTCGGAAGAGTTGCATCTTTTCGTCGAGCTTTGATTGTAACCTTCTCTGCCTGAGCGCTCAAGATTATCCAATCCAGGCAGAGAAGGAGATGAGGTACGGGCCCGAGGTATATCTTTCGGTACCTGGCGTGAACGGCATTCGCAGAGGCGCTGCAAAGTTTGAATAGGCGGTCCCGTCTCGTCTTCATCTCGTCCTTCGAACTTCCCTCGCTGAATTTCAGTAAATACCGGCGCACTGCCCTCTGGATGACAATTGCCTCTCTTGATCTGTCCGGCCCTTCTCCGTCGCCCATGTCAACAGCGTCATCTGCGGAATACTCGACCGCCTTTTCTACAAGTTGGTAACCAGTTAGTTCGTCAGCTTCATCAATCCCGTCTGTGACTTGGCCAGCAGTCGCTACGTGGGGTCCTCCAGTATTCTCATGCGAGACATTTGTTGTAATTGCGTCATTTCCAGGGTGAGACCGAAGTAGATTGGGGATGGCTCTCGTTTCTCTAAAGGTGACTAAATCAACGCCCATGATTTGTGGGCTTGACGTAAGAGAGCTTTCCAGACGAAGACGGACAAGGTTGTCGAAAGGTGACGTTGCCGAATGGTATAGAGCTTCGGCTAGCTGCGTCCAGTGCCGAGGATCGATATACCTAGCCGGTTTCGTTTCAGAGATTGTACTATTCGCGCAGAATAAGCACACACCGCCCGTGAAAAGTACTTGACTCCGGAGGAGGAATCCTTTGAAGCGACGACGCTACCTGAACGACGTTATCTCTAAGAGTGTCGAAATTTTCGCCGACTAATACTACGCGTGTCAGTACCGGTCATAAAATGGATGGCCCGGTGAACCACGCACGGAGGCAGAAACATCTGAATCTTTTGATTCACAACGGGTATCAGTAGACGCAATGCCTCAAAAGCCAAAGCACTAACATGCGAGCAACACACAAATCCTGGAGGTAGCTTGGTGAAATATCTTTGGAAAAGTTAAGTGCCTTGTTTTTGAGGTCCGGCAGTGCTGCGAAGCGTCACTCAGTGGCACAATAGTATTTTAGCCAGCAGATCTCACTGTCATCCCAAGACTCCCTGATAGAGTCTCTTTGATACTCTCCCGTGTATATGTCTTTCAGAAGTTTTTCGGTGGCCTGGGAGAGATACCACAAAGGGGCCATTCTCCTATCCTCGTACCGGAAGAAATCCCCCCAGAGCGCTAATATCCAACTACGCGGGAGAAGCATTCCATGCAGATTACCGAATCTCCTATGTCTTGCGATCATGATAGCTAGCCCAAATAGCCTTTCCACTATAGTGCATAGTACTGCAAGATCCACAGGGAGACGTTCCTGGACAAGATATCTGTTATGGAATACGTCAGTAATGCCATCTATAGGAATCCAATGGACGAGTCGCACCCGAAAAACCTGATACCTCGTTCCAGATCTCCAGAACCGTCCATAAATGCCAGGAAGTCACGTAATGTGTAGATCGGACGGCCTGGTCGTTTAAAGATGAGTCGTGGGTGCTTTGGCTTCCTCACGGACTCGGATAGAATACCGGATACTAGGCAATCATGAACGACACGATCATCTCGTCGGAGTCGTCCCAATGTGACTGCCTTGCACAATACTGTAAGAAAAACTCCTTGAAGGCCCTCCTGGGAGGGATCAAGATTAGACAGTATATCTAAAGCCCACCGCTGGACTGTCGCAAAGCCGTCCGCAGCCTCCGGAATCAAGTCTCTGTTCAGGGAAGAAATCGAGCCGCAGCCGTATGAGAGCGGGTTCAAGGTATTCTCCAAGGCACCAAGGACGCATCTTTGCGTTGCGTACAGAGATTAGCTTCGGGAAAAAGGAGTCAATGCGATCACTGACCTCTTACTCTCTCCGCGTTTAAGGCTTTCTGTAAGACCGAGGGCGTAAAGATGATCGAGGATCATCACGTTCTGCAGATGGAACCGGATTCTTTGATTGAACAAGGTTTCGTCGTGGTGGGAAGAACAGGTTCCATGGTGGCTGGGCTGGAAACAGGGGCCAAAAAATGGTAGACTCGACGTTAGGCGGTCCTTCTCAAATATGCGGGTATGGAGTCGCTCCCAAAGTAGATGCTTAAGGTTCCTGCAAAACTTTTCGCGGGACAATTTGATCAGCCGCGTAGAGTGTTTGGCCTGTACTTTTGGTAACGATGAGTTGCCTCGCTTGTTGTGTTCATACACGAGCGTCCCCGGCTTCATCCAAACCTTCTCCGCATGTCCCTCAATCTGGAAGAGCGTACAAAACCATTGTGAATCCCATGGAGCCTTGTTTAAGGCGGCGTCTCTCATGAGGAGGGAATAGTGGTAGAAGAGTTGCAGCGATGAAAGAATTCCAGACTCTGAGGACACATCCAGCGCCATCGACATGTCATCAAAATAGAAATCAAGAGCCAAGAGTTTGAATGCTTTGTCGAGAGGATCACAGCGAAGAATATAGTCGGCGAGAGTTTTCCGGGAGGTCGTTGACATGCTTCCGAGGAAAATAAGCTTGAAAAGGTCGAGCTACGCCATCAAGGTCAGACAACTCGTTGGAAAATGTGGGTTCTACCGACCATCTGCTGATCTCTGATCTGGAGTTCCAGAAGAGGAGTCGCTTCCAGTAGCTCGCCGATCTTGGAGGCGGGAATCGCTATATTTTCTTCTGGCCACCCACGACGACCAAACGAAAGGTATCGCCACAAGATCTTTTCGATGATGGCATTGAGGGTATCAGGGTCTTGCGTTACGTCGTCTATATGTTCAAGAACGATCTCAAGGGCGTCCAATTCTTGGCCTTCATCCAAGTACTGTCGGACGGCTTCTCCGTATTTCCTTTGTTTCGTAAGGATAATCGCACGGGCTATCCAAAGTTCGTGCAGAATAACGAACTCCATTAGCTCGTCGTCGTCGTCAAATAACTTTGCGGCCTCTCTGGGGAGCTTTGAGGAAAGAATAGAAAGCTTTGTTTTGAAGACTTACTCTAGATTTTTCGCTTCTAAATATGATAGCCTTGCCGTCTGTTTGATATGTTTTGTTGTTTCTTGATCTACCCTAAATGTTTTGATAAGCGACACGGCTTCGTTGATGAGATTTTTGTCAAAACAGTAGGATGCAGCCTCTGTATACATCTTCACACGCTTCAGAGTTCTCACCACCTCTCGATGGCAATCGACTTCGGCATAACAGCGTGCGGCTGCTACGTAATGGGAGCGTTCCACCTCGTCGTTTTCTGCCATCGTAGCACAACGTTCGAATTCATTGGCAGAGGATACGAAAGCTTCTCGTCGGTGCCTCGTCGAATATTCAGGGGTGTCCCGGGCAACTTCCCGCAAGTGGCATGCCATAGCAAGCGCCTGCATGTAGGAGTTTTCTGCTTTCGAAAACGCCATAGCGGCTTCTTCGAATTCTTGATGGTTCAGGAGTCGTTTTCCCGCCTCGGACCACTCATCTGAGGTAGATTGATCAACAAAAGATTCGACTGGATTTCGGACGGTGGGAAGCTCTACAACAAGCCTCATTTTTAGCAGATGCCGCTGTGTCTCGTATTCATGTCTCGCCAAGTCTGGAATTGTGTAAGGCACGAACCTTGATCGGCAGGCAAACGTCAGAATAATCGACGATCCACAGTCTATGTCTCGCCCGAGTTATTGCGACGTAAAAGCATTTAAGCTGCCATTGAGAACAGTTCAAGAGTCATTTAGCTTAAACGCCAGGGAATGACCGTCTAACTAACGTCATATACTAAGGGGGCATATTTCGGGTCTTCAAGTGGACGAAACTGTGCATCTGTCAGATGCTGCCAGATATTTGCGTCCACAGCAGAGTCCCCAAAGAAATTGTACAGGATTACCTATGCATTCGGAAGAGTGGTTCAACGGTTGAGCTAATACGCATTTTGGAGTGTCAAGGAACGTATAAAGCTCACGTCGTCGTACTCAAGGCCTTTGCTATTGAGTAATGTCCTGAAAGATATTACCGTAAGCAAGAGACGCAGGGAAAAATGGCTCGACATACAGGATAACGCCAACACTCCCAATATCTTCCTTGAACTTCTTCCGAGCAGCTTCGTCCCTCACAATGACACCTGGTATCACAGATAAGACCGTCAATATGATTTGCAACAAAGTTTACGTACACTGCCTAGAACCAAGCATGCAGGGCTTTCCGCTACGCATCAAAATCAACTAAGACACGCACGTTCAGGAGGAGGTTGTGCGTGCTCACTTTGACAAAAGAAAGAATTCGCGTTCTTGTAAAGGAAGGCATCCGCCATGGCAAAACACAGGCAATCCTTTGCTGATGACACCTACTTCCGGTCGTAGAATATCGATTGCACCCGGAAATCGCTGTAGTAGTTGGATTATGGCGTTGGAACACTTGACAATGCCGGCATAAGAGCGGTAGTTCACGAGTAACTGAAAACCCTTGGGGTGGCTTGGGGTCCCACGAACTGATCGGATTGATCTCTGACGACACGATCAGCTTCTCGCATGACTCCTCAAAAGCGCTTACTTGATATCTATATACGAATGCCCCAAGCTCCTTGAAACTAAAAGTACTCCCAACAGATATGGTCTGAGCTGTGTCACCGGCCCATAAGAAACCGTCGGGATTTCGGCACAGCGATACGATCACTGGGTTATGCATCTAAGAAACGCCATTAAAGAGCATGATTGTAGAACTTACATCGAGCGTCGATGATGAGTAGGTCTTGCACTTCATCCACGTAACTTCCGGTAACAAATCAGTCACCAAGGCGCCACCCAAGTCAAGAGAAGAAGTGAAGTCCACCCACACATAGTCGACCAGTTCACCCTTGAGCCCATTCTCCTTTATCCCGTCCAGCAAATTGTGTGTCCTGGATTTGAAATAGCATAGTTTAGCCATGGGTCGGACGTACTGAACTAGAAGTGCACCTATCGGCAAAGTCGCGCTCACGCCGCACCCGCTTAAGCTTTTGATAAGCTTCGAAAAGTGCGTAATTATTATTTGTGAGACTCTCATCGGCACCTCGGTCGAGAACGCGGTTCGGAAACTCAAGTGATTTCTCGGACCCCTTGATAGTTCCTGGACGACCAGATATTTAGATGCAGATATTGAAAGCCTCAAAATTCGATACCAATGATATTACCAAATGCCACAGATGGCGCTGTATGGCGAGTAAGTGAGCGTGCAGTAATGACAATATCGGAGATTGAAGGGACACACCGATGCACTTGGTCAGATATTGGGGGAGGTGAGGCCAATACGTCCTTTTGAAGACATCAAATGTCACCAAGCCCGAGTCAGTGCGAGCCAGCCACTTGTTGTTCCTCTGTAGAGAACTCGAAGGTCGGCTCTCGGAGGGGGTTTCATGTCAACCTCTAGGAGGCTCCACAGCTATACGTAAACCCAGACATTATCAGCTTCCGTTTTTTTGTCGAGGGGTCGTACCAACGGTGTCCACAGTAACGAACAATGGGAAGTGGCTGTCTTGGAGCTCGCTAAACTTTTCGGGAAGATCATCTCTCGTGCTTTCTGCGCCGTCTGGGTCTAATACGTTCTCCCTCCTGTGAGAATTCCAGTGTCTGATACGCTCTTGGACATATTGTGGCGTGTCTGGACCTGCATAAAGCGAGAATAAGAGGTTCACATAGTCATGCTCAACTTTGTTTGCGAGAAGCTGGGACTTCGTTATGAACAGCTGCCGAGGACGTGGTCCAATGCTCCCTCGGTTTTGCCATGCACGTTCTATCCCAAAGATCTTAAAGACAATAACCGTGGTTTTCCTGCCAATCATGGCGATTAGTCGCACGTCCCGTTTGGATGTACATCTACGTACCCAGTTCCACTTCGACCAAGCACGAATGAAGATTTTGTGAATTCAATGACCTTCTTTTCTTCACGACTCGAAATTTGATTGCCCTTAGAACGTACTTACCAAGAACGACAGTGTACTCACGAAACCTGAAAAACGTGGGAATATTCGTGACCCTCGAAAATATCACGAATGACGTTCTGATCCGGTAAGATATTGATCAGCGTCTAGCTACAACAGTATGTTCACACGCATTACCTGAGAAAGAATCGAGTACTGCTCGAGACTGTAACACCATCTGAATAACCACTTGTTATCCGAAAAGGTCTTCGTACTCACTCCAATAACTGATGGATCTAGGAGTCCAGGTCAGAGACCTTCAAAAAGCAAGAGTGACGCGATACCTCATCTGCATCTTCCACCTCCTGGACCTGAGCGCCAGGACTCATAGAGATCATTGCGGCCTGGGTGGCGTCGGTAGCATCGAATGTCATGGGATCAAAGTCATATCCGCCAGACGTTTTCCTTGTTTTGCATCTACTTGGGTTATTTTATAGGACAAAGATGAAGAAATCACAACCGTACTTTCGGATATACTCTCCATCTTTGTTCGCTCTATATCTGCCAACCTTCTCCCAGTCCGTTCGTTTCAGCTTGTCCATACTATAGATTCCGAGTATCCTCAAGACTGTCATACGTCCCAATCAGAAATTCGTGCGAGAAGAGTTTTTTTCAGCGACAGAACCTTGGGTTTCATACTGTTCCACGAAAGTATCAATAGTGGTTAATAGCGAGATGAAATTAACTTACGTTTCTGCCAAACTCCGAAACGACATCGATAAAGTACTGGGAGGGTGTTAGGACTGCTATCAGCGGAAAGGTGGCGGTACTCACTACAAGCCTTGTGCCCCCTGGGAGACGGGCTTGATAAATGTCGATTGGACTATCCCTCGTTAATCTCATTTGGTTAGTTTTGGAAAAATAGCCTAATGAAAGCTCCCTGTGAACGTACGAGTTATCTTCCTTAATCCACTCAATCAAAAGTGACGATGGCACACCTCAACCTTCCCAACACTGCTTTTGACATCGCATTGTCTCGTGTCATGTCTTTAAGAAAGGTACGTGGGCAGAGTATACGCCATTGTCCAAAGTCGGCCGGTGACTGGAAGTAAAGATCAGCCTGTATTAGGTCTCCCCCGGTGGTGGATGGTGAATGGATTGTTCCTGGTGTTCGTGACGTCGCGGCGCTCACTTGATCTCCCTGCGATACGTTCCCACGAAAGTATGCATTGCGTATGAGCGCCGTCATTTCGGGGCGTCGAAGGATGGCGAAAAAGAACTGGGCGAAAGATAAGTGGCGCCATCTACTAATGTATGCTGCCAGAGGACCGTGTTCTCACCTTTATGGTATCCTTTTGGTTGTCAACGATCGACCTCATCTTTTCCTCCATGGACTCGCGAGTGCTGGGAGCTTGAGGCCCCAGAGCTCGAAACAGTCGATCGCTGATTTCAGCATGCGCGCCAGTTAGGACTTTACGTCTTGAAGTCTTCGGTTGCTTGTTCGACGACTCTCCCTCAAAAAAACCTGATTGCAGCAGCATAGAAAGGTCTTCGAATATACTTGGAGCCATTTGGGTATCGTGACATCGATCATCGAGGCCTTCTGGTTTTCCGTCGGAAGGATATGGGAATTGGGACAGAGAACGAGAAAGCCGAAAGACTATCTCATAGCCAAGAGAAGAACGGAATGTACTGACATTCGGAGGGAATTTGTGAAGGATGAAACTCAAGATGTCTGCGGATGTCTTGTCATTGACGGCTGTGGCGAGCATTAATTGTGGCTCACTTAGTACAAGACAAGGGGTTCGGACATACAAGATATCATGAACTCGAATACATAGGGATACTTGGGTTGCAGGGAGCAGTGAATGATAGGAGCCATCGAATGGTGGTCCAAGGTGCCTTCCAGTACAGCTATTGCTGTGGTTATGTCTTCGTCCGATGTGAGAGACGCTATTTTGAATATATTCAAGCCGGCCAAAAGTTGATTTTGTACGCCTGAGGAAAACTCGATTGGTTCAGACATCCCGCAGGAAGGACGAAGAACGTGGGTTAGAGACAAGAAGAGGCGAGTATTTCATTCAACCTGACTGCGGAAACACCATTTCCTTTCAAACGTAATGAGACTGCCATATTTGATTCATCCTACTAGTAGGTTGTGGCGAGCGAATCTTTTGGCGAAGTGTTCGTGGAGATGTCGGACGAAAACCAGATTGACCAAGAAAGCATGCGGTAGAAGGGGCGCCCGCATCCGTGCACGTATCGTCCGGAATATAAATACGATAGCATGCTTTGAAGAACTCGGAAGACAAATCAACCGTTTTACTCGCTCGAGAAAAACAAGGTGTTCAAGTTCAAGTTCAAGGATCCGGGCCGGATAAGTTGAAGGACGGGATAACCCACCTCTAGCCTTTCCACACCACTTCCACACCCTCCCACACCACTCGCCATGGACAATCTTGAATCCCACAAGCGGCGCAGAGGAAATGTGCCGCATGGACGATGAGGCCTATGAGGATTAGGCTATCTATCACCAGGTTATACGTCTCATCCCTACGAGTTTTGCTCATAGTATGCGACAGCGTGCTCAAGCTCTTCCTTATTCTCAGACAACTGCGGTTGTGTCCGAATCGTTCGGGGAAGACAACAGCCCGTATAGGCCGTGAGCACGAGCTCCAACGGGCTATCTCTTTTGGAATCGAGAAAACGCACCGGTCACCCTACGCATTCCTCCTAGCGTTCGGTGTCCATGCACGCTCACTTCCGCCGTCCGGGGGCCGTCCGTCGACGGCGATGTCGAAGCCTGGTATGCTTCCTTTCTACTTTCGTCGATGCCTGCGGCACAGATAATAACAAATGACGGCATCGCATCCCAGGTCTCTCGCGGATCCACCGCAGCATCGAACGCTAATGCGCGTGCGAAACGTGGATCGCGCCACGCATGGCAATTCATCAACAACGCTAAACCAGGCGAATCATTTCATACAGAACTTCCTCGCTTCCTTTTCTCTTGCTGAGTGCGTGGCATCTCGGCCAGGTGCGTGCTGCGCTCTCTCCTCTCTGTTTCTCTCGTTCCGCGACGCGACCATCCCGTTTCTTCGATACAGAACAGCCTTCCTCAGAGGTTCAGATGCAGACACAAATGCCCGGCCTCGCAGACTGATCGCACGTGACGCTTCGTCCGATCCTTCCGCTCGAGATCCCGCACCGCATCTTACGCGCGGCGAATTCGACAATTGATGCGAGATTTGGCATTCGCGCAGACGGAAGAACTGAAGTGCGCGGGTGTTAGCAAGGTCGACGACGAGGATTAGAGCGGAAAACGCGTGCGCCAGCTTTGGGACGGGGACTGTAAACCGGGCTTGTCGTGAAGGAGGCGTGGCTAAGCATTTCCCTGCAGCGCCGTTGATGTTGAATCGGGGACACGTGCTAAAGCTATTAACGTACGAGGATATACTGTATACACTACAACTTTGGCCGTGCCATAGGCAATGATACGACTAAGAAAAGTACCTTGTATGTACGTACCACAGTCGTATAATAATAAAGCTGAAAATGTTTCCGACGTACTGGCCGAAACGCTTGCCTTTCACGTATGCAAGTCGCGTAGTTGAACCAAGTCCCCGAGAGCATTTGGGGGACGGATGAAGGTACAATCATGGTCCTCGGCCCTTCGCTCTGAAAGCAACTAGCAAGGGTGGGTAGTCGGGCGTGCTTATGAGCGTAGCTTGAGCTATGACTCGAATCGGATCCCCTAATGGTTGGATGTCCTAGATGGCGTAGAGGTAGAAGAGTTCTGATCACCTGACGAAATGCCTCCAAAGTTCATGAGACTGCCCTAGTAACCGCCGTATAATCTGCCGTATAATGCGGACGTGGAAATGACTTGATGGAATCTGCCATCGCCACCACTCGTTACGTGATAAGAGCTTGAAAATTCAACGCGGGGTCGATAAGGTAGCCACATCGGAGCTTTCATGTCCAGCTCTGTGACGATGGGTCGGCTCTGGGCATACAACGCACCGCGGCGAAGTTGAGTTGACCAATGAGACGTGCCCTGCTAGTAGACACGGTTACCTTCAGGAATCTCAGTACAGTATCTGATTATGAGAGCAAAGCTCCGAGAGTGCTCCGAGGGGCGACATGATCTTAGCGCTCAGGTCCTGTGACTACAATTCCTCACTCACCATCACCTTGAGCATCAAGCTGCACGCTGTTCCCTCTTTGGGCGCTTTCCAACGGATATTCGTGCAGTCGAATATGTAGCAGGGCCGCTGAGATTTAACCATCAAAGAGCCTGACCTCGTGAAGTTTCCAGGGAGGGGTTTCCAGTGAAGTTTGCAACGACGTAAGCACGAGGCGCGAAGTTGACGTTACGTTGTCGTCACGCTGACGACCAAATACTATTCAGTGCCTTCGGCCAACTTTGGGCCCGGGGCCGTGTTGCGTTCGTAGAACGACTGGAATGTTCAATGCATGCTCAACTCTCGACTCTACATTCCTATTATGTTCCAGTCAGAGTCAGAGAGTTGGCATTGGCGTGGAGAGGGGGCGCTGGAGAGGGAGGCAAAGATTGCAGCGCCTCGCTCGCGGCTGACCGTCAGTGGCTCAACCGGCTATTTTCGGCGCTCAATACGCTATCTACGGGAATAGGAATAGTATTTACGCCCGTGACCACGTTCCTTTTACCAACTAACCTACCCTGTGGCACCCACTTTGCAAGCCAAGTTGAAAACACGCTTTGCAGTGCATAGTTGATATCATGAGTCGTTCCACCGGCAGCTTACATTCTCGACATTCTTCGATGCCGAAGGGCCTCAACCATTCGGAGTGGTTTCAGCCAGAGATATTGAAGTACCTTGACGATGAGGGTGTGGATGTGGCACTCGAGTCTATCCAACAGTTCGTCCGACCAGATACCCTTAGTTTTGTCCTCGAAGTCGCTTTGGAGCTACGGGGATGCACAGAGTTACTTATCTCATGTGAGCCAACCAACTCCTCCAGCGCAACGTTCCTAACGGTGCATGCCCGTTGCCCTTTCTCAGCCTTGTCCCAAGAGAAATTTGCTTTCGTTTTAAATTGGGTCGATGATATGTTTCCACAGGACCTAACCAATTATTCTTCGACCGCCATTTGTCCTAGGCTCCTCTCAACCGTATCCGTGTCCCTGCTCTTCCTTCGACCCCCAAACGAAGACGACCCTACGCGAGACTTGGACGCGTCTCACCAATATGTAGTACTCTCCAACTCCGTTCTCCAATCCCTTGTCACTATCAGCCAGTCGTCGTCTTCCGAAATTGACGGCAGCTCATCTGACGAAGAAGCATTCCCCATGACAAAACGAAAGAAAGGATCCCAGAAAGCGCGAAAATACGCGAGAAGAGGTCGGCAGATGGCAAAACCAGTTGACTCGACGCCATTTCGGGCTCTCTACCTCGAGGTACCTACTTCTCATAACGAAGCGAAGGAGATGGCGCTGGGGATCTTGGGCAAACAAAAGGCTATACTCATGGTAATTGTTATCGTGCATCACTCTTGACCCCAGACTGACCCTTTTTCGGCCCAGTCCAACCTGTGCCTTTTCCGTCTCAAGTCACTCTCCGAGACATTGAAGAGAAACTATATTCCTTCTGCGGAGGTGGACACTGCTGTCAACGACGTCACACCAGCTAACCGGTCAGAGCAAGATATCCAGAGCCTCGAAGCGGTCCCTGTTGCTTATCCTCAGGTTCAACCGATGAAGGCGGCGTTGTATTTCGACAGCGTCGACGGATTCGGCCAGTGGCGAATTCTGATTTCAGGGAGAGCAGATCGAAACCTCCGTGAAATGAGAAAGAAGGATACCAATCTTTTTCGCATCACTCTCAAAAAGATCAAGTAAGTATCAACTTGTATGCCCCCGTTCTCTGCGTGTCGCCTGACATGAATGGACATACAGGGAACTGTCGAAAGGCCACTTCTCAGACGACAACCATAAACGGTTGACGGGTACAAGTGTTTCGGTCCCAATTTACGAGGCAAAGATGACGCGCGATTCGCGGCTTGTGGTGGGAACTATGCCACTTTGTTAGGCCTTCATGATCTTACCGATAAACAGTACCAGATCGATTGCGTAGCAGATTTCAATAGTCAGGTGAGGCTCATGGCCTTAAGACTGGGATTGCTTACCTAATAGGTCTAGGCTGAATGTCAAGGTGCGAGCTGCTAATTCAGCTACACAATCCTCTAATTTGCATGTAGCTATCAAGGTATTTGGTGTATACACCCACGCGCAACTGGACAAACGCCTTTGGGATTCCATGGGATATCAGCTCTCGCGGAAAGGCAAGGAGTATCAACGGCGGTACGTGCTCCTTATGAAGGACTTACACGTCGCAATTAATCTGCGACAGTTGCGCGTTCCGTTCTGAGCCAATACACAAAGGAGACAAACTTGTACCACCTGCTTCCTTCCCCGCAGCGCCGCCTCCTGACCTGAAGATGATACCCGATGAGCTTCCTGCTGTGGGTGACGAAATTCTAGGAGAGGTTTGTCCGAATATTGCTTTTCCCGATCACTTGCTGATTTCTTCTCCAAAGCTCCATACATTGCTTGTGTTAGCACACTGCTTCAGGAAGTGAACGTGGACTCTCTGACCAGTGTTTATAGGCTTGAAAAATTCGTCGCGTTCTCCCAGGTGAGTGCTCTGTAGTGCCTAGTCGGCTGGACGGGGTTGCTTACTTTCGCCTCTCCAGGCCCTGCTCACAAGTGTGTCTCCTTCTTTCGCAGATAAAAGGCTATGGCATATATCTTAAGTAGGTATCCTCGCGGATCAAGAGGTCGTTCATGTCTTTCAAGTGTCGTAGGTTTTTTTCTCAATGTCACGAATATATGTGACACGGTATTTATCTTCCAGCTCCCACGAACAAGAGATTATCGAGCACGCTCACTCGTGCTTCGTTCAGGGACGTAGTGGCACAGGGTATGAATCAGGGATTCCCTCACCATAAGTTCTAACAGGATATTTAGGAAGACTACGACGATGCTCTTCAAAATGTTGGGTATCGAGAACTCTTGGCAGCAAAACCGTGAGCTCAGGCCTAACCGCCCGCGTCAACTTTTTGTCACGCAGTCGAGAATGCTCGCCGATAAGGTCGAAGAGTATTTTATAAAGCTTCTTCAATCGCTCGTGCTTGCGTCGAAAACTGAGGGTGGAATTTCTGAGCTTCTCGAAAGGCAGAAGAACAGAGAGGAAGCGGGATTGGTGGACCAAGACGAGGCCATCAATTGGCGTGAAGATCTCCCGCAGAGATTCAGCGACCTATTGGACACTCATTTCCCTATGTTTATCACGTTCGACAAGGTACGATGTTTCGTTCTTAGATAATTGATAGCATTAA
Organism: Lactarius quietus; assembly: GCA_015025155.1. Classification (NCBI taxonomy): domain Eukaryota; kingdom Fungi; phylum Basidiomycota; class Agaricomycetes; order Russulales; family Russulaceae; genus Lactarius; species Lactarius quietus. The sequence goes on along the minus strand of WITN01000345.1, from coordinate 62,176 downwards.
CATCTATACAGTTGTCTGCAATGCTCGAGGCGGACATGAGTCACCCTCCAGGAATTGTAACGGAAAATGAACTCGGGGCAGGCCCACAAATAGAATCTAGCGAGTACATGCTCCAAAGACGGAAGTCCTTCATATCTTTCGACGTTTTTCGAGAGGAATACTGGGCGCACTTTCCTCAGTCTCTTACCAAAGGCTTAGGTTTGTTTCGTTCATCTTCTTTTGCCCATCGATGCGATTCTAATTTCGCCCGTGCAGACGTCTCACTTGTCTTTAGTGAATTCATGGGTAAATACAGCTGCGTCACTTCCAACGTTGTCACTGATTTCGATATCTTTATCAAGGTGTCATCAAGGGTTCTGAGATGACACTGGATTCGGAGAATCATTTCCTCGACCACGAGACTTATCTGAATCTCAGTTCTCGAACACAGGCTACGTTTGCTAGTAGACGCAAGGAAATTTACATTCTGTTTGAGACATATCTAAAAATGAAGCGCGATCGCAGAGAATATGATGCCGCGGATCGGTTGGTTCTAGAGTTCCCTCGCCAAACTTCCCGATCCTTGACGATGTGAATAACAGAACGCATGCGATTCTCCGTAGCATGGTACAAGATGGTATGAAGGGCCAGAAGATTGATTTCCTGTTCGCGTTTCTCCTGATTTTCTCGAAACAAAACTCAAAACTTTATAGATATGTTGACGAGGTCCAGGACAACTTGTTGATTGATGCGAAGGGTAAGCGTGTATCGATCTCAACCCAGTTCGAAATATATAATTTCCGCACAGTCCTAAGAGCCATCTGCTGCAACCCAGACGGTCAGTTTTGGGCAGGAGATACCGCACAGACGATCTCTGTCGGTAGCTCTTTCCGTTTTGACGATCTGAAGGCATTTTTGCATCGAATTGAGGCGAGTGACCTTTGTTATCATTGACTCCTAAATTTACGGGCTTTGGCTGGATATTCTAGGAACGTATGAAGCAGCAATTTGTCCATACGATTGCCCAACATCAGCCTAGGTCATTTCAACTCGTCACCAATTTCCGCTCGCACGGCGGGATAGTGAGGTGTGCGCACTCGGTCATTTTGCTCATCACGAAATTCTGGCCATACGCGATCGATATTTTACCCGAGGAGAAAGGGATCGTCAATGGAATAAAGCCAATTTTTTTCAGTGGCTGGGAACAGCATAATGTCCGATCCAAATCTTTCCTTTTCGGCACGGCGTCAGTATACTCACTCAGCCCCGGTTTCCATGCGATTGATGCGCTTCCACAGTGGGCATCCTATCGAATTCGGAGCGCAGCAATGTATTCTGGTGCGGAATGACGCGGCCAGGGAGAAGTTAAGGAATCAGGTTGGCAATATTGGTCTAATCATGTGCGTTCGCTTCGGAGCGCGATTGGTTGAGATGCTGAAAGTTTTCAGGACCCTCTACGAGAGCAAGGGCTTGGAGTTCAACGATGTAAGTTCGCCTCCAGTTGTCGTCGAGCCCAATGCGATAGAGCTTTCCAGGTCCTCCTTTACAATTTCTTCGAGGACTCTACTGTCGATGTCTCCCATTGGCGTGTTGTTCTCAGCGCGATCGAATGTGCTCGGCGTGAAAAGATACCTACTCCAGCTTTCGATGAAAATCGCCATGCCGGTGTTTGTTCCGAGGTTCGTTCCCCCGACCCGGCTACCTTTACGCACCTAAGTATCTCCCAGCTGAAGTTCCTGTACGTCGCCATCACGAGAGCCAGAAAGAATCTATGGGTAGTCGATCGCTCCGAGACGGCTGAACCGATGCGAGTGAGGCATATTTTGTTACGCAGGTGTTGCCCGGTTTAACCCGTTTTAGATATACTGGTCGTCAGGTGATCTCGTCCAAAACTGTACACCGGGCGCAGACGTACCCCAGTTTGCCGTGTCGTCAACTCCAGAGGAGTGGTCCAAAACGGCTAGGACGTTATTTTCTCACAAGCGTTACTTCGAAGCCATGCAAAGTTACGAGCGCGCCGGAATGCTTCGTGAGAAAGCTACCGCACACGCCTACCACCTCCGTGAGCAAGCACGCGGAATCCCAGTGCGCAACCGACCCGGAGACGGTCAGCGACGGAACGCGTACACCGAGGTCGCTGCAGCGTTTTTGGCTTCGGCAAGGGAGGCGACGATCGTCCGGGAACGGAGCGAGTACTATCGTATCGCAGCGGAGGCATTCCTGGTTCTAGAAGACTACAAACAGGCCGCACAGGCGTTTGAGAAGGCTTCCAAGTTTACAGAGGCCGCTCAAAACTATCGTCGAGCAGGGATGTTCGATGAGACAGTCTCTGTCATCCAGAATCACGGCGATGTTGTGGACTCTTCGGTCGCGAGTCAGCTCACGGACGTTGCGAGATACTACTATCTTCGACGAGGAGACCTGAAGTGCGTGCCCTTCTATCACTTTCCCACTGCTACCTCTCATTAGTCCGCAGGAAAGCTTCTGGCCTGTTTTCTGGTCCCGACGAAGAGCTGGAATTCGTCAGGGATTGTGATCTCGACATTGCTGAGGTCAATATCCTCGAAGAGGGTGGCAGATTCCGCGAGGCAGCCGATCTTCATATCCGCGAGAATAGGATTCTCGATGCAGTTGACGTACTTCTAAGGGACAAGAATTCGGGTGAAGCAACCCAGCTGGCTACACAGAAATTGCTCGAGGCTCTATGGGGCATCCTCTCCTTTGGCGTAACGCCTGATGGCCTCGATGGAGATACTCGGATTAAACTGCGAAAGATCAGGCAGCTTATTGAGCGTCTTGACTTACAAGCCCTTGAGCCAAAAGTTCAGCGAGAGGTTGAGTTATATCACCTTTCGTCTAGTCCTCGACTAACCAATAGCCAGTTCCAAATATTTGAAGCAATCCGTAAAGTGAACACGGTTCAATTAATGGATCTGGGGAACACTTTCTTCCAGGAGGGAAATAAACCTGCGGCACTCCTCTGTCTTGACCACACTTTCCGGAAATTTAATCCGCAAATACTTCAAAGTTACTCCGACTCCCAGATCCTCGCCATGGCGAGTGCTCTCCACAATTATGCACTCCTAGTTCAGGAGGTTATCATCATCCGTGATCCATGGCATAAGCGCCACATCAAGAAACTCTTTTCGTTCTCTATACAATCAAGTGGTCGTATATGTCTCCCACGTGGCACTTTCCTTCGTGATTGCGCTCGGAGATCCCTACGACACCCATCAAGTGACGACATTGCCGTAGAAGTGAGATATTTCTACGACCAATATCGATCGATCCTCGGAGAACGATTAAGAAAATTACTCGACGCATATTGTGACGGTTGCCTTAATGTCCGCATATTCGATCCATGTGAAGCATCCGCTGCCGGACGCTGTGACCGTACAGATTGTACGCGACAGCACAAACTCGATCGCCCGTGGTTCGACAAGAGATTGAGGTTCCACTTGCGTCTGGTTGATCTCTCGAACTTGTTCCGATTTTTTGGTGGGGATTCTCGCCACCAAAGGTTTGTATCTTCGTTCCCAAGTACTCAGCGCGCTCACCACACTTTATGAAGTATCTGGCCCGAGCGACTATATGAAGTCATGAACCCTATACACCTTCCTTTCGGGTCTTCTACGAATATTGAGCTCTACGCCGACCGACTGGTTTCGCGGACATTTGGCTTGTTGAAGACCCACTGGATTTGGCCCAGTCTCTACAGTCTCGAACCGATTAATCCCAGGTTCTTATCGAAGTTGCTAAGATTGGTAGACCTAGGATCCTTCATTGACAGCAAGGCACTCGTCGACCATGTCAATCGTACTAGTTTAGTCCAGCGTTTTAGACCAACCATTTTAATGCGTGGAGAAAGGGATGGGTATGTGATCCTAGAACTACTCGAATTCTTACGCGCAGACGAATATAGCAGCATTAACGCTGGCGCAGCGTTCATACAGTGTGTCTCCCACCAATCGTATACTTCTCTTTCTCACACTATCTCCTTTTAGACACGTTCTCCTTAAAAAAATTCCGATTGAACTCGCTCTGTTGTGCAGATTTCTGGAGCTTGTCGTAGGTTCATTTGTCATAGCGGCGACTTTCAAGAGGACAAGATCACTTCATGGGGTAACACTCCCACGTAGTTGGATCCTTGAACACGTGCGGAAGTTGCATAAGATCCAAAATAAGGACGCACATCTTAACTTTGCTTGGACAACGGCGCGACTGTTCCAAGACCTCTTAGAGAACATCTACACGGCTAATGGAGCCGGTAAGCGAAGTATAGGAAGAACGCATATTACTGCTCATCGCGGTTAGACCACCTCCTCCACCAGAATAAGCCTCTCAGTCTCGTTCCTGTCCGAGTCAGAAACTTTATCTTTGCGAGATTGTGCGTGCACCTGCCTACATATGAGTATGGATTGCTGACCGAATGCTGTACTCAGATGCAGGATTATTTGTTTGTGTAGGTTTGAGTTCATACAGAGCAGCCTAACCGCAGTACTCACACATTCCCATTAGTGGGATTCAACCTCCGTAGTACCCCCTTGAGGGACCTTATCTTGGAATCGATTACATCCCTCCAGAGAAAGGACCCCAATAGAACGTTCTCCTCCCTTTTCGGCCAGTTGGTGTGATTTCACTTTTCCCAGAGAATGCGGTTGAACGAAGCCTAGATATGTCTACGCCAAGAAATGGTCGCAACTTGCCTCCGCTGTCACTTCGTCTATCCCTCAAACACAGCTAGACGAGATGATTGGCCTGGTGGATGAGAACAAGAACGCTCCGCATGCGTTCCTTCGCGGCGTCCACCCCATCAAGTTCCGGAATGCAAGCGACATTATCCGAAAACTCAGCCTGGCTGCTGGCCCTGCATCAGTGCTGAATCCAGCAGCGTCACCTTTTGTCCCTGGTCAGACACGCTCACAGGAAAATGAATCACAGCCCTCGGTTGAAGCCCCAACAGAGGCAAATGAGGCTGACGATTCCATTCAGGAGGACCCAGAAGAAGAAGATACAGAATCACCGCCTGAAGTCGTCGATGTTGCCGCCATGATTGGAACTATAGGGACGAAGGTCACAAAAATATCGGAAGAAGATTTAGCCAAACAGCATGATGCGGCGATGACGTTGCAATCCTACTACCGTCTGCTCCAGGTCAGGCGTGCAAATAAGCTCGCGAACCCGGGACTGGGACTACCGAAGTCTCGGAGGGATAAGTTCGATGCCGTCGCACAAGCAGCGGGCTCAATTGAATGGCCGGAAAGGTCGCTTTATCGGCCTATTTTCCTGGGGGCTCTCCCCCATTTACTCGTATCCCTCGACCATACGCGAGTGATAGTAGTGGATGAAAAGGCAAAGGTGAAGCGAGAAGCACGCTCAAATAATAGGCACGAAGCAATTGAGGACCTTATGAAGCGGCAAACGAAGCTAAAGTGGGTGCACGACGGTGACGTTGACTAGTTCAGCTGACGATTGCCACACACTCCGGTACAGTACCATCATAAAAGGTATACAAGGCCTTCAGACAGAGCTCAGGGAAACATCTGATGTCCACAAAAGCCGAGACCTCAAGGTGTTGGAAGACTACGTTGCACGTGTCGCTGCCATCGTCGACGAGGTGCCGCGAGCAAAGGAAGAGCTAGACTTTGACATGAAGATGGCATCCAGGTGGATGATATACGTAGTCGAGAGCCAGAAACCGAAAGTAGATAAGGAAAAGCCAGAGCTAAATACCGAGGACCTGGACTATCTGTAGTATGTCTAGTTTCGGCTTTACAATAGTCTCGCGCACGTCCATATTTACTGGGAAGTCGTACTAGTTCTTGAAGTATTTTTTATACTGATTCCTTTCTCACTACGATACCGTGGCATTGTCAGGTGCATGCATGGGCGTTGTGCAAACCCGCGCCGAGACTTATTTTTGGGTTTTGTATACTTATTGAGTTATAATGTTTTTATTTCCATGTTATCTGCCTGGGCTCTGGGGGTTTGTTTTTATATTTAGTGAGTAATAAGCCACTATAGTATAGTTATTGCCACACAATTACAAAACAAAATCCGAAAAAATCGGAGTTTGAAGTTGAGTTTGTGTAATAAACCGAGTTCATGACTAACATTATGTAATTCACCTTTCTAATCGAACTATTCACGGTGTGCTTTCCTCCCAGCGTTCAACGTTCAGCATTCATGTCCGCCATCCGGGAGTATACGTCGACAGTGACGGCGATGCCGTCTGCTTCTTTATTCCCTCTTGTCTACCATCAGTGATACATCGCGGCGTTTCATCTCAGCTCACTCGCAGATCCACCTAAGCACGCTCATCTGCGAAACGTGGTTCGTACCTAGCATGGTAGGGCATCGACAATGGCATGCTCAGTCATGTATTGCAGAGCACGTTCGTTTCTTATTCTCTCGCAAACTGCATAGCATCTCATCCAGGTCCACACCGCGCTCTCTCCTCTTTGCCTCTCTCGTCCCGCGACGTTGACAATGCCGTTTCTTCGATGCAGAACAGCCAATGAACTGTCTCCTCAGAGTCTCAGACACAGACACCCTACAGACCGACCTACTGCGACGCTTCGACCAATATTCTCGCTTGAAGATGCCGCTCTACATCTTGCCCGCGACGGATTCGTCAATAGACGCGTGATGCAGATTCGTCATTTGCGCAGACGGAAGAACTGAAGCAGTGGGCTTTAGCAAGGTCGATGACGTGGATTGGAGCGGAGAACGCGGGCGCCGGGGGTGAGACGGGAACTGTAATACGGGTCTGTCGCGAAGGAGGCGTGGCTAAGTTCATCCTTGTTCGCATTCCGCTGTAGCACCGTTGATGTTGAATGGGGAAGCCTGCTGAAGCTATTAGCGAGAATATATAGACTAGGACTTTGACCGTGCCATAGGTAATGACACGACTAAGACAGGTCCTTCGCATGTACGTGTTCAGAATAAAACTGAGAATGTTTCCGACGTACTGGCCGAAATCTTGCCTTTCGCGTTTGCAAATCGCGTGGTTGAAACAAGTCCCAGAAAGCATTTGGGGGACAGATGGAGGTACAATCATCCTCCGCTCTGAGAACAACAAGCAAGGGTGGGTAGGCGGATGTGCTTATGAGCGTAGCTTGAGCTATAACTTGAATTGGATCCCCTAGTGGTTACAAGTCCTAGATTTCGCAGAAGTAGGAGACTAGCTTATTTAACGAAGTGCCTTCATGAGGCTGTGTCGGTAACTGTCGTAGGATGCGGACGTGGACCTGGCTTGCCGGTATCTGGCATCACTACCCACTCGCTGCGTGATGAGGGCCTGAAGACCCAATGCGGGACGATAAAAGTAGCCACTTCGGAGCTGTCGTGTCCACGGGAGAAAGCTCTATGAAGATGGTCGGCTCTGGGCATACAACGCACCGCGGCGAAGTTGAGTTGACAATGAGAGGTGTCATGCTGGTTGACACGGCTACACTCAGGAATCTCAGTACAGTATCTGATTGTGACAGCAAAGCTCCGAGAGTGCTCCGAGGGGCGACATGATCTTAGCGCTCAGGTCCTGTCACTACAATTCCTCAGTCACCATCACCTAGAGCATCAAGCTACACGCTGTTCCCTCTTTGGGCGCTTTCCAACGGATATTCGTGCAGTCGAATATGTAGCAGAGCCGCTGAGATTTAACCACCAAAGAGCCTGACCTCGTGAAGTTTCCAGGGAGGTAAGCACGAGGCGCGAAGTTGACGTTACGTTGTCGTCACGCTGACGACCAACTATGAAATACTATTCAGTACCTTCGGCCAACTTTAGGCCCGGGGCCGTGTTGCGTTCGTAGAACGACTTGAATGTTCAATGCATGCTCAACTCTCGACTCTACATTCCTATTATGTTCCAGTCAGAGTCAGAGAGTTGGCATTGGCGTGGAGAGGGGGCACTGGAGAGGGAGGCAAAGATTGCAGCGCCTCGCTCGCGGCTGACAGCGCTGACCGTCAGTGGCTCAACCGGCTATTTTCGGCGCTCAATACGCTATCCACGGGAATAGGAATACTATTTGCGCCCGTGACCACGTTCCTTTTACCAACTAACCTACCCTGTGGCACCCACTTTGCAAGCCAAGTTGAAAACACGCTTTTCAGTGCATAGTTGATACCATGAGTCGTTCCAATGGCAGCTTGCATTCTCGGCATTCTTCGATGCCGAAGGGCCTCAACCATTCGGAGTGGTTTCAGCCAGAGATATTGAAGTATCTTGACGATGAGGGTGTGGATGTGGCACTTGAGTCTATCCAGCAGTTCGTCCGACCAGATACCCTTAGTTTTGTCCTCGAAGTCGCTTTGGAGCTACGGGGATGCACAGAGTTACTTATCTCATGTGAGCCAACCAATTCCTCCAACGCAACGTTCCTGACGGTGCATGCCCTTCGCCCTTTCTTAGCCTTGTCCCCAGAGAAATTTGCTTTCGTTTTGAATTGGGTCGACGACATGTTTCCACAGGACCTAACCAATTATTCTTCGACTGCCATTTGTCCTAGGCTCCTCTCAACTGTGTCCGTGTCCCTGCTCTTCCTTCGACCCCCAAACGAAGACGACCCTACGCGAGACTTGGACGCGTCTCACCAATATGTAGTACTATCCAACTCCGTACTCCAATCCCTTGTCACTATCAGCCAGTCGTCGTCTTCCGAAATTGACGGCAGCTCATCTGACGAAGAAGCATTCCCCATGACCAAACGGAAGAAAGGATCCCAGAAAGCGCGAAAGTACGCGAGAAGAGGTCGGCAGATGGCAAAACCAGTTGACTCGACGCCTTTCCGGGCTCTCTACCTCGAGGTACCTACTTCTCATAACGAAGCGAAGGAGATGGCGCTGGGGATCTTGGGAAAACAAAAGGCTATACTCATGGTAATTGTTGCCGTACATCACTCCTGAGCCCAGATTGAACCTTTTTCCAGTCCCACCTATGTCTCTTCCGTCTCAAGTCACTCTCTGAGACATTGAAGAGAAACTATATCCCTTCTGCGGTCGTCGATACAGCTGTTGACGACAATGTCGCACTAGCGGACCGGTCAGAGCATGATATCCAGGTCATCGAAGCGGTCCCTGTTGCTTATCCTCAGGTTCAACCGATGAAAGCGGCGTTGTATTTCGACAGCGTCGATGGATTCGGCCAGTGGCGAATTCTGATTTCGGGGAGAGCAGATCGAAACCTCCGTGAAATGAGGAAGAAAGATACCAATCTTTTTCGGATCACTCTCAAAAAGATCAAGTAAGTATCGACATGTATGCCCCCGTTCTCTGCGCGTCACCTAACATGAATGGCCGTACAGGGAACTGTCGAATGGCCACTTCTCAGACGACAACCATAAACGGCTAACCGGTACAAGTGTTTCGGTCCCAATCTACGAGGCAAAGATGACACGCGATTCGCGGCTTGTGGTGGGAATTATGCCACTTCGTAAGGCCTTCATAATCTTACCGATATACAGTATCAGGTCGATTGCGTAGCGGATTTCAATAGTCAGGTGAGGCACAAGGCCTTAACATTAGGATTACTTACTCAAAAACCGTAGGCTGAATGTCAGGGTGCGATCCGCTAATTCAGCTACTACATAATCCTCTAAATTGCGTGTAGCTATCAAGGTATTTGGTGTATACACCCACGCTCAACTGGACAAACGCCTTTGGGATTCCATGGGATATCAACTCTCGAGGAAAGGCAAGGAGTATCAACGGCGGTACGTGCTCCTTATGGAGGACTTACACGTCGCAATTAACATGCGACAGTTGCTCGTTCCGTTCTGAGCCAATACACAAAGGAGACAAACTTGTACCACCTGCTTCCTTCCCCGCAGCACCACCTCCTGACCTGAAGATGATACCCGATGAACTTCCTACTGTCAGTGACGAAGTTCTAGGAGAGGTTTGTCCGAATATTGCGTTTTCCGTCAACTTACTGATTTCTTCTCCAAAGCTCCACACATTGCTTGTGTTAGCACACTACTTCAGGAGGTGACTGTGAACTCTCTGACTAGTGTTTATAGACTTGAAAAATTCGTCGCGTTCTCCCAGGTGAGTGCTCTGTGGTGCCTAGTGGGCAGGATTGCTTACTCTCGCCCCTCCAGGCGCTGCTCACAAGTATGTCTCCCTTATTCGCAAACAAAAAGCTATGACATATATCTTGAGTAGGTATACTCGCGGATCAAGAGGTCGTTCATGTCTTTCAAGTGTCGTAGGTCTTCTTCTCAGGTCGCGAATATGTGTGACAACATATCTATCTTCCAGCCCCCACGAACAAGAGATTATCGAGCACGCACACTCGTGCTTCGTTCAAGGACGTAGTGGCACAGGGTATGAACCAGGGATCCCTCACCATAAGTTCTAACAGGATATTTAGGAAGACTACGACGATGCTCTTCAAAATGTTGGGTATCGAAAACTCTTGGCAGCAAAACCGCGAGCTCAGACCTAACCGCCCGCGCCAACTTTTTGTCACGCAGTCGAGAATGCTCGCTGATAAGGTCGAAGAGTATTTTATAAAGCTTCTTCAATCGCTCGTGCTTGCGTCGAAAATTGAGGGCGGGATTTCTGAGCTTCTCGAAAGGCAGAAGAACAGAGAGGAAGCGGGATTGGTGGACCAAGACGAGGCCATCAATTGGCGTGAAGATCTCCCGCAGAGATTCAGCGACCTATTGGACAGTCATTTCCCTATGTTCATCACGTTCGACAAGGTACGATGTTTCGTTCTTATATAAATGATAGCATTAACATCTATACAGTTGTCTGCAATGCTCGAGGCGGACATGAGCCACCCTCTAGGTATTGTAACGGAAAATGAACTCGGGGCAGGCCCACAAACAGAATCCAGCGAGTACATGCTCCAAAGACGGAAGTCCTTCATATCTTTCGACGTTTTTCGAGAGGAATACTGGGCGCACTTTCCTCAGTCTCTTACCAAGGGCTTAGGTTCGTTTCGTTTATCTTCCTTTGCCCATCGCTGTGATTCTAATTTCGTCCTTGCAGACGTTTCACTTGTCTTTAGTGAATTCATGGGTAAATACAGCTGCGTCACTTCCAACGTTGTCACTGATTTCAACATCTTTATCAAGGCGTCATCAAGGGTTCTGAGATGACACTGGATTCGGAGACTCATTTCCTCGACTACGAAGCTTATCTGAATCTCAGTGCTCGAACACAGGCTACGTTTGCGAGCAGGCGCAAGGAAATCTATTCTATCTTCGAGACCTATCTAAAGATGAAGCGCGACCGCAGAGAATATGATGCCGCAGATCGGTTGGTTCTAGTGTTCTCTCTCTAAGATTCCCAAACCTTGACGATGTGGATGACAGAACGCATGCGATTCTCCGTAGTGTGGCACAAGATGGTTTGAAGGGCCAGAAGATTGATTTCCTGTTCGCGTTTCTCTTGATTTTCTCGAAACAAAATTCAAGAATTCTATAGATATGTTGACGAGGTCCAGGACAACTTGTTGATCGATGCTAAGGGTGGGCGTGTCTCGATCTTAACCTGGTTCGAGAATGTTTAATTTCCTCACAGTCCTCAGAGCCATCTGCTGCAACCCAGACGGTCAGTTTTGGGCGGGGGATACCGCGCAGACGATCTCTGTCGGCAGCTCTTTCCGCTTTGACGATCTGAAGGCATTCTTACATCGGATTGAGGCGAGTGGCCTTTATTATTATCGTTGACTCCTTAATTTACGAGATTTGGTTGGATATTCTAGGAACGGATGAAACAGCAAAATGTCCAAACGATTGCGCCCCATCAGCCTAGGTCATTTCAACTCGTCACCAACTTCCGCTCGCACGGGGGAATAGTGAGGTGCGCGCACTCGGTCATTTTGCTCATCACGAAATTCTGGCCGTATGCGATCGATATCTTGCCCGAGGAGAAAGGGATCGTCAATGGAATAAAGCCAGTTTTTTTCAGTGGCTGGGATCAGGATAATGTCCGATACGAGTCATTCCTTTTTGGCACGGCGTCAGTATACTCATCCGGTCCTGGTTTCTTGCAATTGATGCGCTTCCACAGTGGGAATCAGATCGAATTCGGAGCGCAGCAATGTATTCTGGTGCGGAATGACGTGGCCAGGGAGAAGTTAAGGAACCAAGTTGGTAATATCGGTCTAATTATGTGCGTTCTCTTCGAAGTTCGGTTGGTTGCGATGCTGAAGGCCTTTAGGACCCTCTACGAGAGCAAGGGCTTGGAGTTCAACGATGTAAGTTCGCCTCCAGTTGTCACCGAGTCCAATGCGATAAAACTTTCCAGGTCCTCCTTTACAATTTCTTTGAGGACTCCACTGTCGATGTCTCCCATTGGCGTGTTGTTCTCAACGCGATCGAACGTGCTCGGCGTGAAAAGATACCTGCTCCAAATTTCGATGAAAATCGCCATGCTGGTGTTTGTTCCGAGGTTCGTTTCCCCGACCCGGTTACCTTTACGCACCTAAGTTGTCTGACAGCTGAAGTTCCTGTACGTCGCTATCACGCGAGCCAGAAAGAATCTCTGGGTAGTCGATCGCTCGGAGACGGCTGAACCGATGCGAGTGAGGCGCATTTACATAAGCAGCTGTCGCACGTGTTAACCCGTTTTAGATATACTGGTCGTCAGGTGATCTCGTCCAAAACTGTACGCCGGGCGCAGACGTACCCCAGCTTGCCGTGTCGTCGTCTCCAGAGGAGTGGTCAAAAATGGCCAGGACGTTATTTTCTCACAAGCGTTACTTCCAAGCCATGCATAGTTACGAGCGCGCCGGAATGCTTCGTGAGAAAGCTATCGCACACGCCTATCACCTCCGTGAGCAAGCACGCGGAATCCCAGTGCGCAACCGACCCGGAGACGGTCAGCGACGGAACGCGTACACCGAGGTCGCTGCAGCGTTTTTGGCTTCGGCACGGGAGGCGACGATCGTCCGGGAACGGTGCGAGTACTATCGTATCGCAGCGGAGGCATTCCTGGTCCTAGAAGACCACAAACAGGCCGCGCAGGCGTTTGAGAAGGCTTCCAAGTTTACAGAGGCCGCTCAAAACTATCGTCGTGCTGGGATGTTCGATGAGACAGTCTCTGTCATCCAGAATCACGGCGATGTTGTGGACTCTTCAGTCGCGAGTCAGCTCACGGACGTCGCGAGATACTACTATCTTCAACGAGGAGACTTGAAGTGCGTGCTCCTCTATCGCTTTCCCATTGATACCTCTCATTAGTCCGCAGGAAAGCTTCTGGCCTGTTTTCTGGTCCTGACGAGGAGCTGGAATTCGTCAGGGATTGTGATCTTGACATTGCAGAGGTCAATATCCTCGAAGAGGGAGGCAGATTCCGCGAGGCTGCCGATCTTCACATCCGCGAGAATAGGGTTCTCGATGCAGTTGACGTACTTCTAAGGGACAAGAATTCGGGCGAAGCAACCCAGCTGGCTACACAGAAATTGCTCGAGGCTCTATGGGGCATCCTCTCCTTTGGCGTAACGCCTGATGGTCTCGATGGCGATACTCGGACTAAATTGCGAAAGATCAGGCAGCTGATTGGGCGTCTTGACTTACAAGCCCTTGATTCAAAAGTTCAGCGAGAGGTGGGGTTCCTCCATTAAACGTTTTGACCCTGACTGACGGATGGCCAGTTCCAAATGTTCGAAGCGATCAGCAAAGTTGACACGGTTCAACTAATGGCTCTGGGGAAAACTTTCTACATGGATGGAAATAATCCTGCGGCGCTCCTTTGTCTTGATCACTCCTTGAAGAATTTTAATACGCAGACTCTTCAAAGCTACTCCGACTCTCCGACCACCATGGCAAGCCTGGACGCTCTCCACGATTATGCGTACCTAGTTCGCGAGATGGTCTCTTTCCCGGATCCATGGGTAAAACGCCCCATCCAGAAACTCTTTTCTTTCTCTGTACAATCTAGGGGTCGGATATGTCTTCCACGTGGCACATTCCTCCATGATTGCTCTCAAAGAGCCCAACGACTCCTTTCCAGTGACGATATGGAGGTGGAAGTGAGATACTTCTACGACCTATATCAGTCTACGCTCCGACAGCGCGTGAGAAACTTGCTCGACATCTGTTGCGACGGTTGCCTTCAGGTCCACGTTTTTGATCCATGTGAGGCTTCCGCTGCTGGACGCTGCGACCGTGCCGACTGTACGCGACAACACAAACTCGACCGCGCTTGGTTCGACAGAAGATTGAGGTTCCACTTGTATCTGATCGATTTTTCGAACTTTCTCCGATTTTTTGGTGGGGATTCTCGGTACCAACGGTTCGTTTCAGAGCTTCCACGTCCTCACCACGCTTACCACACTTTCTGAAGTATCTGGCCTGAGCGACTTTATGATGCCATGAACCCAATACACCTCCTCTTCGGGTCTCCTACGAATGTCGAACTTCATGCCAACCGGCTGACTTCGCGGACATTTGACGCACTGAAAACGCACTGGATTTGGCCTAACCTCAACAATATCGAGCCGTATCAATCTAGGTTTTTATCGTCGTTGCTGAGATTGGTAGACCTAGGATCATTCATTGACAACAAAGCACTTGTCGGGCACGTCTATCGTACCAGTTTGGTCCAGAAATATTGTCCACCCTTTCTAACTCGCAGAGAAGGGGGTAGGTATGTTATCCTAGAACTGCTACAATTCTTAAGCGGGGACGGCAACGGAAGTATTCACGCTGGTGCAGCGTTCATACAGTGTGTCTCCTACCAATTACTTATTTCCCTTTCTGATGCCACGCATTTTAGACATATTCTTGACAACAAAATTCCGGTTGAGGTCACTATGTTGTGCAGATTCCTGGAGCTTGTCGTAGGTTCATTTGTCATGGCGTGGTCTTTCAACAAAGGATCGCTTCATGGGGTGACACTCCCACGGAGTTGGATCCTAGAAAACGTGCGGAAGTTGGATACGGTGCAAAACAAGGGTGCGCATCCCCACTTCGCCTTCCAAATGGCGGGACTCTTTCGAGAGCTGCTGGAAAGCGTATACACGGGCATTGGCGCAGGTGAGTAACTCATCCGTGGGGTGTCTATTACCGCTTATTGTGGCCAGACCACCTTCTCCACCAGAATAGGGCTCTCAACCTTCGGGTTAAAAACCTCGTCCTGGCGAGATTGTACGTGCCCTACCCTCAATCTGGATTACTGACTGACTATTGCACACAGATGTCGGACCATTTGTTTGCGTAAGTTTTCAGTTACAGACGGATCCTGACGGCGGTCACACTCATAACGTCAATCAGTGGGATTCAACGTTGGTAATACATCCCTCAGGATGTTGATCTTGAGTTCCATTACATCGCTTCGGAAAAAAGATCCCTCCAGAATGTTCTCCTCTCTTTTCAACCAGTTGGTGTAATTTCCCTTTTCGCAGAGAACACCGTTGAATAGTGCCTAGGTATGTCTACGCCACGGAATGGTATCGACTTGCCCAGGTTGTCACCTCATCGATCCCTCAAACACAGCTAGACGAGATGATAACCCTGATGGATGCGAGAGAGCCCGCTCTGCGTACCTTTCGTAGGGTTCGCCCCTTCCAGTTCCGGGATGTAGATGACATTCGCCTAAAGCTCGGCTTGGCTGCTGCCCCTGCGTCGATGCTGAATCCAGGAGCGTCACCTTTTATCCCTATTCAGGCTCGCGCACAGCCAAATGATGTCCTGCCCTCGGTTGAAGCCCCAACAGAGGAGACAAATGAGGCTGACGATCCAACCCAGGAGGATGTGGAAGAGGAAGATACAGAGTCACCACCGGACGATGTCGATGTCGCTGCGATGATTGGGTCTATCGGGACGAAAGTCACAAAGATATCGGACGAAGATTTAGCCAAACAGGATCGCGCGGCGAAGACGTTGCAAACCTACTACCGTCGGCTCCAGGCCAGGCGTGCAAATAAGGTCGCGAACCCGGGACTGGGACTACTGAAGACTCGGAGGGATAAGTTCGATGCCGCTGCACAAGCAGCAAGCTCTATTGAGTGGCCAGAAGGGTCCCTATATCGGCCTATTTTCCTGGGAGCTCTCCCCCATTTACTCGTCTGCCTCGATCATACGCGGATGATAGTACTGGATGAAAAGGCAAAGGTGAAGCGAGCAGCACGCTCAAATGATAGGCACGAAGCAATTGAGGATCTTATGAAGAAGCAAACAAAGCTAAAGTGGGTGCACGACGTTCACGTTGACTAGGTCTACCTCAGCTGATGTTTGCCGCACGCTCCGGTACAGTACCATCCTCAAACCTATAACGGGCCTTCTGGCAGATCTCAAGGAAACATCTGCGGTTCACAAGCACCGAGACCTCAAGGAGTTGGAAGCCTACGTTATACGCGTCGCCGTCATCGTCGACGAGGTGCCGCGGGCAAAAGAAGAGCTGGAGTTTGACATGACGATGGCATCTACGTGGAGGATGTACGAAAGCCGGAAACCGAAAGTAGTAGAGAAGGAAAAGCCAGAGCTAAATACCGAGGACCTCGACTATGACTATCTGTAGTGTTTCTAGTTTCGGCTTTACAGTAGTATCGCGCACTGCCCATATTTTCTTTGGGATCTTCATTTACTGGGAAGTATTTAATCAACTCTCTTGTCTTGAGTACTACGTCGTCTAGAGTCGATCGAGCATGTTCATGTTCATGATCACGCGACGTGACTTGAGATACAGTTTGCAATTCTTTCTTTCCTTTTTCTTTCCGAGTCCGAGTCCCTCCCCTCCCCATCCTAGAAGTGTGTAGGACTATTCTAACGGATCTTTCTTGGCACTGTCCACTTTTTAGTGTCCGACTGTGCTTTCCTGGGCCCACCGCAGGTGATATACAAACTGTATGCATAGTACTATATGAAGTTGTACACGACGTTAGCCTTAATAGTACGAAAAGCCTGAGAAACTCGCATCGACCATCTCTTTGCCTTTCGTACTTTGTCACGGTCACGTTGTTATGATCTGGTGTCATCCATTCAGCTTCATCCTGAGCGCAACGGTCACTGGCGCGTTCCCAACTCGAAAGCACGTCGCCTCGCTCAGGCTCTGATACGAAATCCCGGATATTTTCTTTCCCCGTCGTTATCTTTCGATCTTTCTGACAGCGCCGTCACATGCCTAGCTGCGTCCAAACAGAGCTCATACGGCCCGCAAGACTAGGGACCCCTCTTTTCTGCGCAACCCCCACACAAGGGATTTTTCGCTTTTGTGGCTACCTGTCATCTTCTATCTCGACACGATGCCCCTCCCTTTGACCCTCCTATTCTAGTCTAGTGAGTTCTTGAGAGACAGTTGCGCACCCCCTCTTTTTTTTTTCAAGCGCGCATAGGCTACTGGCAGCAGCACGCGCAGTCGCACTATATTTCCGAAGACGTTCACAGAACATCAGAAATTAGCTTGGTGGCCGCTATGATTTTTTCTCTGGGATGGCATCACCGCTATTTCCCGGATCCTGGTGCACTTGCAAGTCCCCCTTTTCTCACTAGGTGCTGTCATCCAGACGTCACTGCTGGATGGAACGCTTTGCGTAGTCTAGACAAACTAGATGATTACGGTGACTGGAGTATCTCCTGCATGAGGTATCGATACGCTGAAGGTGATGGTCGGTACTGTGTCTCAGCAGATCTATACGGTCACAGAAGCTCGGTGGAAACTCGACTCGAGCTCGCCAACATCGTATTGCGCAACCCTCAAAAAAAAAAAACCAAGGACTTGGCAATGCATCTTCAAGAAATTTCCCACTAGTAGGACCCCAAGTTCCACCGTACCTTGTATCTCCCTCTCGGCGACCGCTCTTGGCTGGAGGACTCATGCAGCATAAACCACGCATCGAATCACGCAATTATCGCTCGTGTGCCCAGCCCTTATTCGTCGAAGACTAACCAGGCACGGCGCTTGGGATTCTGTGGCACACGATAAGTAGGGGACTTATCTCGAACCTCTGATAACTCTGATAACTTACATTGCACACTAGAGAGGCTTTGGTGGGAAACTCGCTGGCTGGCGGTGTGGAAGCGCTGAACGAAATATGCTTGCTCGTGTCGTGTGACCACAAATCCGATCGGCTATAACCGCTCGACGCCGGGTGCCTCTTTGCCAGACGCCACCCGAGGCAAACGCCCCACGAAGCAGGACAAACAACACTGATAAGATAGTCTTCCAGAAGGAAGGATTGGAACGGTGACATCAACGCCGAAGGGAAACATGGGTTCTTCCGTTTAATGAACTCTAGAATGTTCTGCCCCTCTTACACAGGCTGGCCTGACTGGTCTAAGTTCGCTCGCTCTGCGCTCTTTGCTGCTTCGACTTCGGTTATGCTCCGACTAAGGTCTACACACACCCTTACCCCATTTGCCAATAAACCAATGCTGGGTGGGTCAACACCAACACGCCTAGGCACTCAGGCTTTCGGCCGAAAACCTGCTAATCGTCAGATAACGAGATGAGAAAAACTCCGTGTCGCAACTCGCAATCCTTCGAAAGAGAAAAACATAAAAGGTCGCGTGACACCACCAGTCGCTCATGTTGCATGTGCTCCAGAGGGTTGCCGTAATTACAGTATGTCCTCCAGGGCTGTGCAGTGCGCCAGATCGGAGAACAGGTTCCTGACGCAACTGGGGTACTGTACGACTTGCGCGGATTCCCCATGAACGGTACAGGATTCCTTGCTTCAATTAGTAGTTAGTACCCTCGCAGTGAGGATTATCGCGTATGTACTGTACGTAAACGGCCGGTTCCCTCATCGCCCATGACCAAGACGTCGCGCGTCAGGCGCTCAGAAGCTGCTGCGCCATGCAATAGACCAAGAACTGATCGGAGCCTGCCGCCGCCACCACTGATAAGTTACGTTGTACTTGGCCCGCTGCGCCCTGCCCCCCTTTTTTCTTATTGGTTACCCGTTTGGTCTTGTTTCATCCAGGCGCTTCCGCCGCATACTCGTCGTCACTTAGTATACCACGTAGCGTTTCGCTAATCTGCGCGTGGAGGGCCTCTGCTCACCGGATGTTGAGGTGGGAAGCGCGGGGTAAGGTAGGGGGGAAAGGACGTACTGGCTCGAGCGACCGCCGCGGAGTACTCCTGGTTCGCGCGCTGCATCTCCTCCTCGAGCGTCGCGAGGCGCGCAGCCTATCCATTACAGAAGCTAAGCCAAAAGTAGGGAAAGGGGCGGGAACGGTCACGGTGGCACGTCCGCGCGCGCGCGTACCTGGACTTCCTCCGGTTCTGGAGTCGGGAGATTTTGGATGAGGTACTCGATCTGTTTGGCTTTTGCCATGAGGTCGCTCACGAGTTCCTTCTTGTTGGCTATGGAAAGTATGTGGGTAAAAGAGGAATGCAAGGAACAGGGGGTTGTTTTACCCTCGAACACGTCCGGCGGATCGACTTTGTCGGGGTTGCGCTGCTTCGTGATGGGGATCTCTTCGGATACCTGCGTAAAGTTGGCGCGGGAGGTGAGATACGCGATGCTGCGGGACATGATGGTGAGGAGCTATAGGAGCGCGGATGGTCAGCGGATCGCGCGGGAGGACGTGAGGAGGGGAGCTTGCGTTTTGTATCTCATCCTGGAGCTGCGTGATGCGGTCCATGCTCGACAGTTCCTGTAGCATCGCGGGCGGTCCGAGACGAGCGATTCCATTCCTTTCCGACTCTTTTTGACGCATGTCACACCCGTGATGTCACACTTCGCGTGGTCGTCGTCCCCGCGTCGTTTCGTTTCGCGACTAACTACACTCTTACCACTACCACCACCACCTTACACAACGAAACATGGGAAATGACGGTGGAAGTATCCCAGATCGCCGGGACCTTGTTCGAAACAAGCCAAAAGCAGAACAGGCTGACAAGGCGAACCAAACTCGTGCTAGGTGGTTTTTTTGTGCTCTGTCCAAGGTACGTCTTACTAAAGCTACAGCGCCAGTTCGTTGACTCAAATTCATGTCTCAGCGCCCATTACAAGAACCCATCGTGTCATGCGAGCTGGAAAGCTTTATAACAAAGATGCGATGATCGAGTTTTTACTGGATCGGTCAGCGTTTGGTGATGGGGAGGAGATATGTGGGCATATACGTTCGTTAAAGGTGCGTAACACGTCCATTTTCTGTTCTATTTGTGGGAGCTGAGCGTCCATGCATACAGGACGTCAAGACACTCTCACTGACAGCCAACCCTGCTCCCAAATCGGGCTCACCCGATTCAGGCGTGGACCGGGGACTCTTCGTCTGCCCGCTCAACTTGAAGGAGATGACAGGGGTAGTCCCATTTGTGTACCTCTCTACCTGTGGCTGCGTGTTTTCTCAGGCGGGTCTCAAGGCTGTATCTACGGGGACACCACCTTCAGAAAAGGGGAAATATAAGGATCAAGATCAAGATAAGGATCAGGATCGGCCTGTGGGGGGTGCGCAGCTGGATGTATGCCCACAGTGTGCGACAAAGTTTGATCGCTCGGAAATGTCAGGACGCTCAATCCAGGAGCCGAGGAGGAGGAACGTATGTGGGGTACAATGGAACGGCGGCGTGCCAGTGCGCCCGTCAAGTCGAAGAAACGGAAGGGTGCAGTAGAAGGGCCAGAGGCTGTACAGCCACTTGGGAAGAAAAAGAAGAGTGGGTCGGGGTCTGGGACGGCGAGCCCGGCACCAGGTGCTGCGAGTCGCGCGGTGGCCAGCAGTCTGGCGATGGAGGAAGCGAAGCGGAAAGCACAGATGAGCGACGCAGTGAAATCGCTGTACCGACCGAAGGATGGGAAGGCACGGAAAGAGACGTTTATGACGATGGGTACGTTCACACGGGTGAGTGGAAACAAATTAATTTGTGTTATTTTTACTGACATAATAAATAAATAATAAATAGTATGCGTAGTTGTAGAGTTTTGTGTCTTTCTCGAAAACACGATGATGATTCCTCGCAATAAACCTGTCAATTTCATCCGTCGTTTGAGCATTCGTTCAGAAGAGAAACGCCACGTTGTTCCACCGACTGCACGGCTACTCACCATCTCCACAATAAATACTCGTGTCTCCATACTCCTTCCTCCCACACCCCCACCCTCTTCCCCCGCACTCGTCGTCCCCGCATCTCCCTCTCCACCACCTCCTTCTCCGTCGTCACCTCCCCGCATCCCGTATGTTCCTCTCCACCGAACGACTCTCCACAGCATGGCGACACACTCCCATGAAGTGGAACCCTCTCCCGTGGTTCGTCGGTGCACTACTCCTCGTCGTCATCCAGTACCGACGCCACCAATCGGAGAAAGAGGTCCACGTCGATGAGGACGGACACGAGGTCATCAAGCTTAAAGGGCCGTGGCAGGTCGGTATGCCCTTCTATTCTCACATCCCCCGCCTTTTGACTTCGGTCATGCGCTGCGATAGCCTCCATCTGCGGAGTACCGCATATTTTCTTCGCGACCTTCCCCCGCTGACGTTCCCTTTCTTGACAGGTGCACATCCTCGGTGCACTTCCCCTCCGTAACCTCTCTCGTCTGTGGGGCTGGCTCAACTCGTTCGAACTGCCAGAGTGGCTCAGACCCATCAGCTTTAAGTTTTATGCTTTCGTCTTCGGCTGTGACCTTACCGAGATCGAGCCTGCCGACTTACGCGAATACCCCTCACTGGTGCTTTCTTTTATCGCTCGCTCGCTCCTGGCACACGTCCTATCGCCGACGCTGCGCTCGTCTCTCCCGCAGATGGAACAGTGCTGCATTTCGGTGCCGTACAGGGCGCACGTGTCGAGCAAGTCAAAGGCATAACGTACTCTCTCGATGCGCTCCTAGGTGTCGAGCGGCGAAAACCGACAAACACAACGACGACGACCGTACCATTCCCAGCACGGGAAATGGCGATCGTCGACGACCGCGAATTCGCCAACGTCAACGGGATAGAATACAGCCTTTCGCAGCTCATCGGTACCTCTGCACCTACGACGCCTGCCTCTCCCGGCTCGGGGGGAGAAGAGGAACCGTCCCCGGAGTTCCCGACGGACCCGCAAGCGTATGGACGTCCGTCTCCGCCGCCCGTGCCGCACAAGTACGGAGTGCGCATCGACGCGTCTGTCGTCGAGCCGGAAAAGGATACCGCCGCCGACTACACCTCCGTAGCGAAGGAGCTGGGACCGCGCAGCGCACTCGCGGGTCGTACGGGCTCGTCGAGGCGCAACTCAGTTCGGGTAAAGCCCGGCAATGCACTCTTTTTTGCTGTGATATACCTCGCGCCGGGTGATTACCATCGGTTCCATAGTCCGACGGCATGGGTGGTTGAGAAACGGCGGCATTTTCAGGGTAGGGGTTTTGTCACGAGCTGAGTGAACGGGATCTGACTACGCACAGGTGAATTGTTCTCCGTTTCGCCTTGGGTTGCGAAGCGCGCCGAGAATCTGTTCGTGCTGAACGAGCGTGTTGCGCTTCTTGGGCGTTGGCGGCATGGGTTTTTCGGCATGGTTCCCGTCGGCGCGACGAACGTGGGCAGCATAAAGATCAACTTTGATCAGGCACGTAATATCCCCGCCTTTTGTATTCTCGTAAATTTTATCTAATAATGTTGTAGGCTCTGCGCACAAACGTGCGCGGACGTCCGCCGCCGCCGGGGACATACAAGGAGGCGGTATACTCTGCAGCATCGCCGATATTGAATGGCCAGCCATTAAGACCGGGCCAGGAGATGGGCGGGTTCTGTCTTGGGAGCACGATCGTGCTGGTCTTTGAGGCGCCACCGTCGTTCGAGTTTGGGGTGCACGCGGGGGAGAAGGTGCGCGTGGGGCACAGCTGGGGATGTACCAAAGGAGAAGGAGGAGTGAGTCGTTTTAGACAAAACAAAGTAGAGCCTATCACACTACCACTACCACCACCACCACCCACAATTTTTTTTACGCTATTTCATGAAATTTTCATATCTTCTATGTACGTTTGGGAAATCTATATGTCTTACTCTGTATCGCGATTCAACTCGTGTTTCCTCCTCACTAGCGCCGCCGGTCGGGTTAGATCAGGCGCTGCTTGCGTCGACAGTGTTTTTGCAAGTTGCCGCCATCATGACGATCGACGGTAATGCCGCTCAGCACGGCAGTAACGACGATCCCGCATACGTCGTCTTTGGCTACGGATCCCTGATCTTTCGCGTGCGTGCAGTCCACCATCAATTGTGAAGCCGCTAACATTCGTATCGCCGACATGCGTTTTAGCCTCCACCGCACGTCATCAAAGAAAGTAACGTCGTGTTCGTATCCTTGCTGGTTGCTCCTGAACGCGTTCCAGCTCCGGGATTCCTCAAAGGCTACGTCCGTCGATTCGCCAGAAATCGCACGACCACCGCGGTACTCCCACAGTACGTCTGTCTCTCTACTCCCCATCCGTAGCCCCTCAATCGTCTTTGTGTCCACAGAGTCCCGGACGCGTCGTCACGCTCGTACATCAGGAAGACTGGGCGGCCTTTTCTAGTGCGGTGCGTCGACGACCCACTCCCGCATTCACATTGGCTTACTAAGTGGACTGGCATATGCGTGCACAGGACTCGTTCCCGCATGAAGACGTCGTTTGGGGTACGTTTCAACCGTCCGTTCGCACAGGCCAAATGACCGTATCACGCGCCTCACAGGCGTCGCGTTCACGATCGACCCATCGCACGCCGCCGAAGTCCGCGAATACCTAGGTACAACCACCCTACTGCCTCCACCTCTTCCCAACTAACTCACGCCCCACACAGACTACCGCGAAAAGGTACTGTACTGCCCACATCGTCTAAGCACCCAATTCTGAATACTCGAATATGCGCCGCATAGGACGGATATACCCTCGAGCGCGTAGACGTCCACGGCCCCGACGGCGAAGAAGGGCACTCTGTGCTCGTGCGCGGTGCGGAGTGCTACGTTGGGCGGAACGATAATTCCTCTTTCGGTGCGTGCGTGCGTGCGTGCGTGCGCCGCCGGTTATCGCTCTTTCTTGAACGCACGTGCGTGTAGTTGGCTCGGAGTCGCTCGAAGAGCTCGCGGATACTGTCTGGCGCGCTGTGGCCCTCGGGGCGCAATAAGGTATGCGTGCTTGTGTGCGTTCGTACGCCGCGTGGTGTGCTGACGAGCGGTAGGACTACGTTTATAATCTCGCTGCTGCTATACGCGCGTTGGCGCCAGAGGCGCACGACTCGCATCTCTTTGCTCTCGATGTGAGTACCGACGCGCTCACTAAAACCGAAAACCCCTCACGTCCTCACAGGCCCGACTACGCGAGCTGGATCGCGCGTCGGCAGGATCCGAATCGTAGAAATCATTTTCATAGTCGTCAAGAATATCCAAAGGACACAAGACATCTTTTTACTTCTACCATTAAACGGGCCCCGCTCGTCTGGATCGTACATTTATCGTGTTATAGCGTCCGCGATGCTGAAAAGAAGTTCGTTTTTATTGTATCACCGCACCTATTCGCGCCGTACGCTCCCGTATACGAGACTCGACTTCGTCGACTTCGGGCCTAGGTCACCCACTTCTAGGTTCCCAGGCGACACACTCAACAGCGGTGTCCGATCGCCCATGTTAGGCTCGCCGCATCGAGCCTGCGTTCCCTCTCGACGATCCTATAACCGGCATTATTACGACGAAAGAAAATGAGGGAGGACAACCCACCCTCGCATGACAGCGGCCGTGGTCATTCGCCTGGCCCGCCGCTTGGACCGGTTATCTTCGTACCGGTCGGTCTCGTCGACGATCTCTTCGTCAATGATCTCTTCGATGATATCTGTGTGTATGTGTGGTGGCCCGGTCGCTCTTATGGGGGCTGTTGAGCTACGACGTACCTTCGAGGGTGATGACTCCAATCGCACCGCCAGCAACGCCAGGAGTGTTACTGATAAGCAAAAGATGGGCACGGCCCGTCTGGCTGCAGTGGACAGTGGCATGTGAATCAAAGAGACGCAAGAAAATCGAGAGTGCGCACAAGTAGTCTAGTGCTTGGAAGCAGTTGATGGTCGGTTTTGCTTCTGGTAGAATCGACAGGGTAAACTTTGACACGGGCCAGCATTGTGATGGGTCGTAGGTGAGTAGCTGCGAGCGAAGCTTGTCAATAATTGAGGCCCATTGGCGAAAACTGATGCCATGCACAACCTTCTTCACTAGCAATAATCCCGAAAACGCTAAGAGATTTCCAGGTTCGTGAACCGGGAACCGCGAGTATCCACTCAACAGTCTATTTTAAAAATTGTCAGCGATCTCGCTCCAGGCGTCCGCAACATACTTACAGGGACTCGATCGTCCTTGCGTCCAAGATAGTGTCCGAACTCAGAGTGACGACATCCTTTCCACGCCAGCGAACAATCAGTTACCCTAGGCCCTGGGTTAGCGCGGTAGGCATACCTTCATTGGTGTCATGATCCTCTCGACTTTCTTTGTATTCAGTTCCAGGACGCCATTCAGAATGCTGATCTCGTCATCACGCAGGGGCTCCTCGCCTGTGCGGTGGAATTGTAAGAAGGACTTTAGCTCCGCCTTTTTGTATGTATGCACGTCGCCTTTTCCCAGCACGTGATCGAGAAGCTTGGCTATTGGCCAAGCAATTGGAGCTACAAAGCAATTTGATAAGTTACGCAAGGCGAGAAACGAACTGATGGACAAGAACACGAACCGAAAAAGTACATTAACGCAAGTACGACAGGGACACAACGGGCGCCAATAGACAGTCCATAGCGGACGCTCACGGCTTGGGGAATGATTCTAAGGTGATGTTCAGCTTTATTCGAGAAGGGGCCAAGGGTGTACGTACTCTCTGGTAACGTGTGAGGGATTTATTTGGTAAGACGATTGCAAAGAGGTCGAGGGGAAAGTACCATACCCAAAGATGACTAGATAGAAGATTGACGATAAGCATTGGGCACACGCACGTTGGTGACATGGACAATACCAATCGCGGTTGTGGAGATAACGATTGCGGCGACTCCACCACCGATCTGCAAGGGTCAGAGAGGAGCACCGTGAAGGGGTGCTCGCGCTCACCGCGCTGTCGAGGAAGATGGGCAAACTCTCATTCACTATCTATGGTTGTACATCAGTCGAAGTGACCAGGCATGCAAGTAGCGTGTGATACTTACGACGTTACCGAGTAGTAGGACCTAAAATGTTGAGGCGTTAGCGAAAAGGGCGCAACAGGGCGCAACGGACGGCTTACGACAAGCACCCAATGACGGCCCTTGTTGAGCAATTTGAGAACTGGGGTAAAGTGTTGAGAGGTTTTCCACAGTCCTGCTGAGCGGGTAAGTTACCCACCTTTTGCGGCGTCTTTCCTTTCTTTCTCATCCTCGGATGATGTCGAGAGCACGCGGAGATGCAGCTCATCGAGGCCCATGAGTCCCAGGGTCAGTCTGACATGACGCGGAGTTAATGACGCGTTTTTTCTCCTCTTGGAGAGCACGTACCCTGAAAGGACTCCTCCTAGCAACACCAAGAAGGTGCTGGTGAGCATCTTCCACCAGAACTCAGGAGAGCCTAGCTCCTCTCCAGGGCCTATCACAACATTGTTCACATCATTATTGAGTGGGAATGCGCGGGCGGTGTGAAGAACGTTCAAGAGAGGCATTCGGGTTGAGGGTGAAGCAGGAGGAAAGGCAAGATGTGATTTTCTCTTTTTAAGCTCTCGCAAGCCGGATAGGTACGCGCTTGTGGACAAGGCCACGTGATGTCGATGCCAAGGATCAAACGAGTCACGATGGTCGTCGGCCGACGCACCAACGCTAAAGCGCATGCGCAGAATACTCGCTCTGCTACCTCGTCATAGCTTCCTGATGGAAACAACAAGATCAGTATCGGTTTCTTCACCACAACTTGGTCTTCAGCCAGGGGACAAAAGGCCTCGCTTGGAGTCGCCTCGCCCGCCAAGACGAAGCAAGAAGAAAAAAAAACACAGGTCGAATCAGGTTCTTCAGAAGATGTTATCGCCAAGGACGTCATCGCACTTTTGGGAAAGGAAATCGTAGAGAAAGCCGAAGCCAACGGCATCGAATGGGAGTCACCTTTCGGATTTAGAGAGGAGGTAGAGCTCACCGTATCGAGCATCTCGTCTAGCGGTATGTCTTACTCTAAGGTTTGTGCAGAGACCCTTGCTGCTGAACGACCCTCTCGTTGTATGTCTGACCTGTTCCGTTAGGTGAGGGACTCGCCCTTGCTCCGTCAACAAAGGGCCCTTGGGTCGTCGTCGTTCCATTCGTCCTGCCGGGAGAAGTCGTTCGCGCGCGCGTTTACAGGCATGCCAAGATGCACTCTTTCGCCGACCTCATTGGCATAGAGGTGCCAAGCACCGAACTAAGGGACATGAGTCGCGTCAAGTGCAAGTATTTCGGCACATGTGCTGGCTGTCAATACCAGGTGCGGTTCTCTCTGACCTCCGAATGGTGTCTGGCGGCGTTTACCATGGGCCGTTAGATGCTGTCATACGAGACGCAGCTTGATCTCAAGCGCAATGTCGTCGTCAAAGCTTACCAAAACTACTCCAGTTCGCCTGCTTTCCGCTTTCTCTTCGCCAATTTATTGACAGGCGTGATTAGATCTACCTGACTCGTCCATACCATCAATACAATCGACGATCCCTTCCCCTCTTCAATATGGCTATCGCACCAAAATCACCCCACATTTCGACCCTCCGCCGAAGAAGGTACAAAAGCAAGGGCCCTCAACCAGCGAGGAAGGAAAGCCATCCTGGCTAAAGATCGGTTTCAACCAGATCGGAAAGCGAGTCGTGATGGATATAGAGGTATGCCACATCCCCCACAAGTGTGTTCATATCGTGAATGTCATAGGAATGTCCTATTGCAACGCCAGTCTTGAATGAGGCTTATTCTCCAATGCGCGATGATATCGAAAAGTATGCTTCTCGAAATAGCCCAGGCGTCTTTACGCTGACTTGGCATGCAGAAAGATATACACATATAAAAAAGGCGTCTCCCTCTTACTCCGCGACTCGCTCGAGATACCAGGCGGCAACTCCCCTACAGCAACCACAGAGCTTGGAGTCAAAGACAATCACATCTGCATCACAGACCACAAGGCAACCGTCCGAGAACGCGTCGGTGACCTGCTCTTCGATTACCAAGCGGGCTCTTTCTTCCAGAATAACAATTCTGTTCTCGTCCCTCTCACCTCGTACGTCCACGACGCCATATTCCCGCCCACGCCAACTCCCGCTTCCACGCATCCGCCACCGCCAACCCACCTCGTAGACGCCTACTGCGGCGCCGGCCTCTTTGCACTCACCCTCGCATCGCACTTCACCAAAGTCGCCGGCATCGAGCTCTCCGCCGACTCGATCCGCTTCGCGACGCACAACGCGAAACTCAACGGACTCGCAGACAAGGTATCCTTCCGCGCCGGTGACGCCGCGCAGATTTTCGGCGTCGTTGGCGACTTCCCACCTGAGCGCACTGCGCTGGTCGTGGATCCGCCTCGTAAGGGCTGCGACGAGGCATTCGTGCGGCAGTTGCTTGCGTTTCGCGCGCAGACGGTCGTATATGTGAGTTGTAATGTACATACGCAGGCGAGGGACGTTGGGCAGATCGTGTCGTGGTCGGCGGAGGAGGAGGGTACGGCGGACGGGAAGGGAAAATACGTCGTGGAAAGTCTGAGAGGGTTTGATCTGTTTCCACAGACCGCACACGTCGAGTCTGTTGTGGTCTTGAGGCTCGTGTCGTAAAAAATTGCCTTCATATTACTCTCCCTGCAGCTCTTATAATACGATTAAGGAAGAAGATGGTTTACCGCCTCAATATCTCAATTACAGTATCATGTAATCGGGTTCGATCCTCTTGCCCGAAAATTTACGTTCCTAGTCTAGGGATTATGGACGGGAGTGGAATGGGATTAGGGGTTATTAAGTTAGTGAGTAAACGTGTGTGCGGCGCGATGTCTGTACAAATGGACGGCGCGTCTCAGTCTCTGCACACACTAGCAGAACTAATATATATATACCTGTACAAATGGACGGCGCGTCTAGCGCAAGTAAGTACAGGTGACAGGTAAGGTAAACTACGGAATACTCACCTCAGTCTCTGCACACACTAGCAGAACTGAGGTGTTACAGTACGAAACGGCAGGTCTTAAGTACTACTGTCGGTAACTAGATTATCATACGGAATGAGTCTGAGACTCTGTAAGTATCATAGGAACTCAACGCGCGGTTTGCACGATGGTAACGAGATGAGGCATAAAGTAAATCATACGAACACCTGAGTCCATATCTTATCTCAACAGAACGTGTCGTCCGAGCTGTCCGAAGCCGCGGACTACTCCAACACCTAGTTGCTACAGTGAGATGACCATTTCTTTTGAGAATGACATATGTACCCAATAGATCGACTACTGTTATACAATGGATGCAGACAGCACTTAGAAGCGGTGCCACGATGACGAAGAACGAGGCCAGTGTTTGCTCTGTGTACACTATGCCTGCCTCCGTTCGACTATGTGCGAGCGACTTTATGCCACAAGTCAGTGCAGCGCAATCCCCGACGTCCAACGGGACTCTTAGTCTAAGACGCATCGCAACGAGTCCATTATGAAACTGATACGGAAGTGCGTATTACATAAATGTAGTCCAAAGCAACTGACTCTACGTACATGACAATCTCCTCAATGCGACAAAGGACGAGTAGAACCATTAAATTATAAGACACCGGGCTATTACTGTGCCCACCATTCTGGAACATACACATCCTCCCCCTTTTGTTCTCTGACGTAGGACTCGAGTCTTTCGAAAAACTCCTCTCCCGTGTCGACGACGGTTACAGGGCGACCAGAGAGCTGACGAATGGTGACAAACTTCTTGATAGATGATGTCGGCTGGCCTGCTAAGTAAATCAAGTCAAGGGAAGGCAATGCTTCGGCAAATATCCCCCCGTGATGTCCTCTAGTGCAAGAGCAACATGCCTTGCGAGTTCCTGAGATACACACAGCGTCTTCACTGCGGAGAATTGGTGGAGGAGGTGAGGCCATTCAGCATCATCCATACCCTCTATTGGAGGGTCATCGGAATCAGCAGTGAGCGCAAGATGGTTTATGGTAGAGAGTGTCGCGGTAAATTGGCTGAGCATCTGAGCCATGTGGGAAACTTGCCAATCAATCCCTTCGCATGTGATGTTGGTCGAAGCAGGGACCCATTCCCTGGACAGACGGTCTTCGTCATGTCTCACCTTGAAGGTGACCCCGTCATGGAGAAAGGAAACTTGCGCATTCGCGATTCCGGTCAGCTTAGGGCCGACTGAGCGATCGATGAACCTGGAGAGTTGTGCAACTTGAAAGTTAACAAGTTGATTCAAGTAAGTTATGTCAATAATGTCTAGTTGAGGGCCGTCGATTCGGCCAATGAGGTTCTCCAGATACTCGCTAGCACCCTGGAATACAAAGACAGTGAGAGCAGGAAGAACGGTCCGTGTGGGAGGAGGCGGGGATATTCGATCGGGGCGAGGGGTGGCCAATTGGAATCCAATGTAAGAGTTGTCGAGCCTGGGCAACGCAGCCAAACACGACGCCATCGCCTCGGGTGAAATGTAACCAGTCGGCGGTATATTGTAAAGTTCGAGCTCAAAGATGTCCATCAGCAAAATAAGTTAAGAAATAGAAGCGCTTATGATCGATCGCAAACGGCCGAAACGGCCCAATCCAAGTAGATTTTGCGATCGCTTATGATGGGTTACCGTTTTTAAATACGAGATGCGAATTATAATTTTGATAGTAAATTGGAATTCTGTCAATCAATTCAATAGGTTGCAATTGTCATTATTGTTGCAAAATATAAGAGGTTATAATAAAATAACTTAATTTGAATGGAGATTTGAGCCCATCAATGACACGTCTTACTTTTTCTGATCATGTTCACATTTCTTATTGTATATCCGTCACTGTGATATCTTATTACATCATCATTCAGTTACATCTGATCTTATCTAAGGTGCATAATTTTGCGTCAGTACGGATTCGAACACAGGACCTCATAGCAGCACTTACCAGAAAAACCTTCACCACTACACCAAGTGGCTCATATGGATTGAACCGTTGACTCTCTTATATTTAGTACGCTTATTAAAATAAGTTGTCGACTTCATCATTTTGACAAAGTCGCCATGTCTGAGCCCTCGGACTTCCGAATAACGCTTCCCATTTACGGTTATCACCAAGTTATCACTCTGCGCCTCAACTTTATTGTCCTATCTCGCCTGCCGTCACCGTCCATCTTGTCGCCTATCCAGTCGCTCTCACCCCCATTGTCAATTTGTACCACGTCGTCACCCCATTCACTGTCGCCTGTCACGATTCCACAAATCGCTGGTTCGACTTGAACCCGAAGGCTTTCCTGCTATCACCTCTAAGCCAAGCGCACGGCTTGCAACTTAGGAAATACTTGAGAAGGGCGAATAACCACAGATGGTCCCCTTATACAACGTCACTTGAAGATAACTCTTGACACAAGTGAATAATGAGAGAAGAATAATCACAATGACCAATGACTCTGCTATAAGAATGCTTGACTATGCCTGAGAGGAATACAGGTGGAAGTTCAAGACAACTAAGCTAACGACTACTGGCGAAACCTGCCAACTACTTATAGTACTCCAAGACAGTATTCTAACTGAGCTCGAACTATAGTAAACACGACTCACGACCTAATCTGCCAATGAGAATTGTCCATCAAGCCACAGGGGCTTATCATGAAACATACAGTACGTGAGGCATACGGCCCCACATGAGTCAGAGATAAGAAACACCATATGACTCACAAATGACATCAGAACACAAGATAACAAGATAGTGAATGTCTCGGCACAATACCAGCACATCAGAATACCTTCCATCAGAATCGACCCATACTGGGAATTGTCCAGACCTTCGGCTATCGGGAATCCCGCATCCGACCTCATGCCTACCATGGTCTTCCATAACCTTCCATCCAACAAGTCCCATGACTTATAGATTAGGTCAGATACATGCCATGACCCGGGACTATCACGTGACATGATCACGTGGTCTTCATACGTCTTGCAGTAGAGGTGCCAGCACTGGAGGGCTCTGCATGAACTAGCATTCCACTCACAAGTTGGGCAATCCTCAACGCTTCTCCTTCTCCAATATAGTCTTCTTCGTCTGTTCCTTGACTCCACACTAGAGCGCGTACCTGCTCTTCTTCGTCATACTCTGGATCTTTGCCTACCCATTTGTGTGCTTCTGGGTAATCTTGGCAGTCTTTCCAGTGTTCATGCATGCAACGGCGCGTCTTGACGTTGTTCGAAGGCGAGACGATGTCAGATCGTGACACGCCGCTCAAGCACCCGCCTTTGTCTTTTCCCTTTTCTCTCCTGCCGGCCCACTCGTCATCGCCGCATGTCGTGTTGCTTACCACATTCCCTACCCATTCATCAGCAATGCGTGACCCATTGCTTATCTCGTTGCCCTCACCTCCATTGCTGTCGCACTCTTTGCCGTTCCTAGCTGATACCACATCATCACCCCCGCCTTTACACTCGACGATGTGCAGTCGCACCTTTGTACACTGAGAAAGCCTTCAACGATCCTGCTGGGTCTTTTGTTAGAATCAAATCTATATGATGCCATGCATGGTTCATGGAGCTTTCTCATTCCATGCTGCATCAACACCGTCACACTTCTTTGCCCTTTGCTTGCTCTGTCTACCCACCACCTTCCTCTCCTTGCCAAGCACCCATCTCCTTTCTCTCACCCGTCCCTTGCCTATGCCGCCACCTTCCCACCTTCTCCACTGTCTGTGAGGCACAAGCATCAACTCCCTATCATTCTGGCCGTTGAAACGCAAAGGTCCACCCCGCAACTATGTACCCATCCCAGCACTTTACCCGTTCCTCATCCCACAGCCCCTCAGCACTCACCAAGTTCCAGGAACCCAGTCGTGCTCTGTCTGATGACGATACCGGCACCAATCTACCACCACCTGTGTGGCCATTAGTTGAAGCACGGACCGGCATGGCTTACATGCAAGTAGTTCGGTCACATCACACAGGATCAGGGACCCGGTGGCACAACTTCAAAGAGGATGTGGATGCCATTCTCTACTGGCTCGCGCGCGCGGGCAGGCTCGACTGGTCTGCGTACGATGAGACTGCGCTCTGGGACGTCCTACACAAGTGCGTGCAGGAGCTCGTCGACCCCTCATGCCTGCCCCCCGGCTCCCACGGTATTGACAAGACCCTCGCACTTGCGCACATGTGCCTCCATTGCCTCCTCCCACAACAGGCACTTGCAGAGCTCCACGATACAGACATCAAGGTGCCCGTGCTGCTCGTCGACATCCATCCGGCTGCACAATGTGCCACGCAGGGACACATGCCCAGCGCGATGATCATCAAGCGCAATGTGCTCGAGTGGCGGTTCGATCTGCGGTCGTTGGACAGCCTGCTGGATATTGCAACACGATATGACCTCAGAATAATCCTGTTTTGCCATGAGGGATACACGAGTTCCTTGGCAGCAGCGGCATTACAGGATATTGGGCTACTAATGCGACAGATGTCATTGAGGGGTTCGAGGGGCTTCCTGTGGAACTGAAGTCATGACCGCATGGCACGTGATACCCGGATGGAGTTAGATGCATCTCGGCCTGGAATGTGGAGATCTGTGTTGGGGTCAGTCGTATTGTTGGAGTTGAGTCGTGGTGAGTCCTTTTGTTGTTTTGTTTCATCAGTTGGGGCTCACATAGTGCAGTATGCTTGTTCGCAGGTGAACTTAGAGCGGTGGGGGACACATCACAGGCCCACTCGCCACTTCTGGCCCCTTGCAAGCCCAAGCCCAAGCCACTGTCATACCCCGTGAGCCCAAGAGCGAAGCTGCACCTACAACCTGTCCTGACACTGTTTACACCGTACTTGTTACGTGCGAGCAGCACGTGAGCCTGACTTAGGCGACGAAAGGGTGAACGCGGTGACTTAGCGAATTCCTGACTCTAGCGCGAAGGCAGAGTGTCGTCTCAACGCTCGAAGGCGGAGTATCGCCTCAACGCTCGAAGGCGGAGTTGTTGATGATGAACCTTGTTGGTGTCGCGACCCCGAAGGATGAGAGAAAGAGAACACGACTTGGATAGAACGCGAGAAGTGTACAAGAAATCCAAGCTATCGACTACAACAGTCGATAGCTTCCTTATAACCTATCCGCGCAATCCGCCTTCGTCAGCGAGACCGCCACTACTACTAATCTGCTGGTAATCGTCCACAGGTATACAGTCATCATAACACAGGTCATCAGTCAGCGTATGGTAATCCGTCAGTCAGCCATCAGTCATCATACAGTAATCGGTCAGTCATCCATCCGTATAGTACAGTAATCGTCCCCTTGATCACGCCCCCTCGGTTATCGGTTAGGTCAGATACCTACTATGACCCGGGATGTTACATCACCCCCTTCACAAGGGTGAGCGCCCTCGCTCCACTACCCAGTTAGGCACTGTGGTTAGCCCCACATCCGTCTCGTGTTCGTCTCGTACCCTTAAAATGGCGTGAGCCCTCCCCAGTCGCTTTGCCGAGTGACGTGCGCGGTCGACGTGGACGAAGATGTCGTCCTCGAGTCTTTTGATCGCGACTTCGAGCTCCTTGATGACCTCCTGGGATGCGCGGTAGCGCCTCACCTCGGCTGCCAGAGAAATATCTCCCAGCCGAGCAAGGGCCTCGTCAACCTGGCGCCGTCCCCGGAAGTCAGCTCCTAGGTACTGTAGATCTTCGTGAGAGTACTCAGCAGCGGGTCCCATGTCTCGACATGGTTCAGCGTGGATCTCTCCTCGGTATACTGGTGTGTGACGCCCCATCGTCCCGAAAACTTCCGGGTTGTCGCACATTCGCACCCGCACATATCGGGCGGGGATGCGACGCCCCTCGTGTTCGATAACCATGGGAACCCAGTTCATCCCGTTGTTGAGGACGAAGCCACTGGGGGTAGGCGATAGGGCACGGACAGGGCGCCTCGGCGCATGCGCTCGGCGCGTATTGATGGGTGAGGCATCGCGTGCCTCGGCGTAAGATGGTAGCCCTCGCATGGCATATCCCTCCTCCGCAGTCGGTCCGTAGATGACAGCAACCGGTGGTGCTCGCTCTTCGTCATCCATGGTTTCGTCGGCAATGTCGGCGTCTTCTTCTTCTTCGTTGGTGATTCGAGGTGGGATGCGCATAGGAGCGCAGTGGCAGTATTCTTGGGGGTTGTCGCACCGGGTGCAGATGACATTGGCGTCGTGGTATGAGCCGTCGGAGGACTCGTCGCTGTCGTATCGATCGACAGCGGTGGTGGACGTGAAGGCGGTGGAGGGCTGGAGGACACTTGCCTCATCAATCTCTGTATCCTCGTCCGTCTCTCCTGCGGCGTCATCCTCGTCACCTGGTCCAGTCGCCAGGAGGTCATTACCTCCTTCAATAACCCATAGTCCTTCCTCATCTGTCTCCACTCTTCCGCTCGCGGGTGTGGGGAATCTCCGGCGAGCCTCGGACAGGTCTCGTTCTTGCTGCTCTTGTTCATCTCGGTCACGTTCTGCTGCGGCCCGGACGTGCTCGACGGCAGAGCAGAATGGGTCATCCACATTGTTGTTGTTGTCGTACGTGGTGAGCTCGCTGGTGTGAGGGAGGTCAAGGCTGATGATGGTGAGTGGGACATGGGACATGTTAAGAGAGGGTTTGGAAGATGCGTTTCCTGAGGGTCCTGTTGAGACTGCTTTTATGTGAGTCTCGGCAGTTGGATTGGCTTGTTTGTACTTCCTTATCTCTTCGTCCGCATGTACGTCGTCCCACGGGACCCACTGATTGTCCGAGTCGGCGTAGCCTTTCCACTTGATCAGGTACTGCAGTTTACGCCCCCTTCCACGCCTTCTTGAGTCTAGTACTCTTTCAACCTCGTATTCTTCCACGTCTCCTACCAATTCTGGTGGTGGGCGCTGATAGTTTACGCCATGAGTCTTGGTTTCTTTGTAAGGGGTCAGGAGATCTGTGTGGAAGACATCATGGATGCTCCACTGCGTGGGAAGCTCGAGTCGATAATTCACGGGAGACATCACCTGGACGACCCGGAACGGTCCATGCCTTCTGGGCGCAAGCTTCGTGGTTGGCTGGTTGATACGTAGGTGGCGTCCTTCGAGCCAGACCCTGTCCCCTATCTGGTATTTGGGGGTGTCACGATGCTTGATCCATGACTGTTGCGCGCGCCGCATGTGATCTTGTGCCTGCTCTCTTATCTCCTTCAATTGTTCTAGTCTTTTTCGACTCTTGGTATTGGCGATTTCTTATCTGTCCAGTTAGTCATAGGGTGATAGCCCATTAGTAACTTGAACGGTGTTTCGCACGTAGATTCGTTGGCCCAATTGTTGTGCGCGAACTCTGCTAGCGCCAGATGGTCCGCCCAGTTGTTCTGTCTCTCGTTAGCCCAAAGTCTGAGGTACTGCTCCAACCATTGGTTGGTCCGTTCCGATTGTCCATCAGTTCGTGGATGGTAGGCTGTCGAGATGTTTTGTCGTATTCCTAGGACGCGACATAGTTCTCTTGTAAATTTAGATGCGAACCGGGGGTCTCTGTCACTGATGATCTTTGAGGGTAGTCCAAACCGCGCTACAACATGCTTTGCGTATAATGCTGCAGTTTCTTCTCCCGAGATTTCCTCTTTGCATGGTATGAAAACGGCTGCTTTGGAGCAGTCATGGTCTGTGATGGTGAGTACTGAGTCGTATCCCCTTGATACTGGAAGCTTCGTAATGAAATCTAGTGCTACCACCTCGAATGGCAGCGCCTCGGACTGTGGAAAGATTGGTTGCAACGGTGCTCTTGTTTTTTGTGTGTTGACCTTGCATCGTTGACATTCCGCGCATCCTCGAACGTATTCCGCAATATCTTGTTTCATTGTCGGCCACCAGTAGTGGCGCTCCACCAATTGCGTTGTTCGGTTGATTCCTGGGTGGCCATGAATGGGTGGATCGTGGTGCGTGGAGATTACTTCTCTGATTTCTTCCATTGGTCCTGTTACGACGAGCTGTTGTCCTCGGTACCACCAGAGCCCATCTGCTTTTGTCAGTTTGTGGGGGTCGACCCACTTACGTATCCTTTGTTCATCCTGTTGCCAGGTAGTCGTGGTTGTTCGTACGAATATTTTGTCTGGTAGTACGACGACGTCTTCGTCGTCTTCTTCTCCTTGATCGTAATCGGGTCTTCGAGATAGCGCGTCGGCTCGTCCATTGGCCGCGCCTTTGACATGATGTATTTCGAAGTTATATTCCGCGAGTTCGAGCACTTCCCTGGCAATTCGCCTACTGATCTTTTGGGGGTCTCGCCAGTATTTGAGGTTAAGATGGTCGGAGAAAATGCGTACTTTATGTGACGAGCCTGCTAACAGGTGTCGCCAGTTTCGCAATGCTTTTACGATGGCCAACAATTCTAGGTTGTAGATGTCGTAGTTGCGTTCGGCGGCGTTGAGCGTTGCCGAGTAATAACCCACAGGATGTCGCTTTCCGTCTTGTTTCTTTTGTAGTAGTACCGCTCCGACTGCAAATCCTGACGCGTCCACTTCTAGGTCGAATTGCTGGGTTTGGTCTGCGTGCGCTAATATGGGTTCCGTGGTGACTCGTTTTTTAAGCGTGTCGAACGCTGTCTGATGTCTTGTTCCCCACTGCCATGGTTCATCTTTTCGTGTAAGCTCGTTGAGCGGCTTGGCGATGTTGGCAAATCCTCTGATAAACTGCCGATAAAAGTTGCAAAAACCAAGGAATGATCGTACTTCCTTTACCGACGTGGGTGTTTGCCAATCGCGGACGCCCGAAATTTTGATGGGGTCCATGCGTGTCACCCCCTCTTCAAGGATTACCCCCAGGTAATCAATACTGGGAGCGTTGAAGATACATTTTTCGGGTTTGAAAAAGAGGTCGTTCTTTTGTGCTATGGCGAGCACATCGCGGACTGCGTCTTGGTGTTTCTTGATTGCTAGTGGTTGCCTCTTGGTCGCTATGGCAATATCGTCCATGTATACCCTGATTGTTGTTCCGGCCGCTTCGTGTTTTGTGATTATTGGTTGATAGATGGTGTTCATGAAGCTTTGGAATGTTGCCGGTGAGTTACATAAGCCAAAGTACATGACAGTCGGTTCGAATAATCCCCGACGTGTTTTGAATGCGGCTTTGGGTTCGTCTCCTTCCTTGATCCGGATGTTGTTGTATCCTTGTCGGACGTCGAGCTTGCTGAATATTTGTGCTCCTCCAAGATCTTTGATTAGATCATCAATGAGGGGAGTGGGTATTGGTTTCGTATAGTCCACTCGTTGATCTTCCGATAGTCCTGTACGGGTCGTAGCTTCCCGTCCTTCTTTTTGATAAAAAAGAAAGATGATGCATACGGGGATTTCGAGGGACGAATGTATCCCTTGTCTAGTTGTTCGTCAATAAACTCGTCCAGTGCTGCGTCTTCTACCCTTGTCATTGGGTATACTTTGCAGTTGATAACGTCTGGTGCTCCCTTCTTGAATTCAATTGCGTGGTCACAACTTCGTTTTGGTGGGAATCTTTTTGCTTCTTCTTCGCTGAATACCCGTGCGAATTGTTGGTATTCTTTTGGTACTTCGACGTTCTTGGTATATTGCTTGGCATCTATTGCAAGCTCGACCGCTGATCATCGCCCATACACTTGTTCTTCTAATGTTGTCACGATTTGTTCTTTTGTTTCGGTGGTGAACATTCGTGAGATTTTGACGTCGCTTTGTTCTTCGTTAAGCAACCTCGCTAGTACGGCCCTTTTGTCGCTTGGGTTGACCGTTCGTAGTACGATAGGGAGCTGTTTCTCGTCAATAGTGGCGTGTCGCCAACTGAACCTTGGTTCATAGGTTGCGAGCCACGGGTATCCTAGCAATATGTCTTCCTTGCCGATGTCGGTGATTAGGAAGCGCATTTCTCTTTTGGTTCCTCCTGTTTCCACGTTAAGCGTGAGGTAGTGTGTGATCTGCCCTGCTTTATTAGTGGTATCGTCGATGTTATAGATGTTTTTTGGCTTATCTAGTGCCCGTTGTCCCAACCCCATCCTTTTGACGAATTGCGGATGGATAAAATTGTCAGTGGCTCCTGAGTCCACCAACGCTTTGATGTTGGCCATGTTGTAACTCGCACGAATGGACACTGGTACTCACATAGATCGGTAGCGCATAATGTACACAGAGTTACAACGTATTGCCCTCACCCAGGCCGCCTGTAACGTCCCGGGTCATAGTAGGTATCTGACCTAACCCATAAGCGATGGGACGTGATCAAAGGGGTGCTTACTGTTCGTCTCTGACTGATGCTCGTGGACTGACTCATTCATACGTTGTTGATTACTGATAGTCTTACCAAGCCGGTTCATGTTACTGACTGTACGATTACTGAGCAGTAGTATTTGTGGCGTTCGTATTAGTGGACGATTATCCAGCAGGTAGTAGTAGTGGCGGTCTCGCTGACGAAGGCGGATCGCGCAATAGTGTTATAAGGAAGCTATCGACTGTTGTGGTCGATAGCTTGGATTTCTTGTACATTCTCAGACTCGTTAATCCAAAGCCGGGTTCCCACCTCTACTCTCTCGTCCCTTGGGACCGCGTGTTCAAAGTATCAACTCCGCCTTCGTGCGTTGAGGCGTCGCTCAGCCTTTGTGCTTGAGTAAGATCACTGCTAAGTCATCGCGTTCAATCTACGTTGCCCAAGTCAGGCTCACGTGCTGCCCGCACGTAACACCGCCGGGTTTAGGCGTTTCCAAAATCCTGTCCCATTAACTGCTGTAGGACCAGGTCTTTGACTTCTTCGTCGTCTCCTGCTACTCCTCGCAGCCATTCCGCTGCTTTCTCCTCTTTGGTCGTTGTTGTTTCGGCTGCGCGTGTCTGCGCCTCTCGGCGCCTCCTTGGTTGCCTGCAGTCGCGGCTGATGTGTCCCATTTTTTGGCAGTTGTAACACTGCGTTTGGCTGTGGTCTCGTTTGAACTGCCTTTGTATGAACCCTCCTCGGGGTGGGAACGGTGGTTGTGGGGGCCTAGCGTTCCTGGGATGGTTCGCTATAATGTCTTCGGCCCCTGCCAATCGTCCTCGTACGCGATCTGCAGATGTGTCCATTCGGTCGTCGTTCTGAAGTGGTGCTAGCAACTTAGCTAGTGCTCCTCCTGTTGCACGCCCTGGTTTGAAGGCGTCTAGATTCCCCCTGACCGTTTGCATGTGAATCCACTTCTGCTGCCTCTTTAGGGCAGATTCTCTCCATTCTTCATAGTTTCGGGGGTCATCGTGTTGGTACATGGTCTCGTATAGCGCGCGTGGTAGTCCTTTTGTAAAGTACTTGAGCGTTTGTTCGGCGTTGATGTTGTATCCCACGTGTCGAACGAGCTGTTCGAATTGGGCGATGTAGTCATCAATTTTTCCATCCTTCATGTGGATACCGGCGTCGAGCTGGGCTTGAGCTCGTTCTTTGCTGAGGACATCGCCGAACTGTCTTTGAAAGGCGTGGAGTAGATTCTCCCACAGCCTGTTGTCGAATTGGTTGGTGCCCGTGGTGACCTCGTTGACGAGCCATTGACTTGCCGACATGACCCATTGGTTAACCGCGTTTCCCTGAATGTATGTGAGAAACAACATAGCTTTCTGATACTTATTCAGCATAGCTGAATGATTTGCATTGACTCCCGCATAGACCTCCCATTGGAGGATGAATGCCTCGGCCTGTTATCTGTTTCCTGTGAATGTAGGTGGTGGGTTACCAATGAACTTGTCATTTCCCCCTTGGTGTGCGTTGTGGGCTACTGCAGGCCCTCCTAGAGGTGGTCCTCCTCCTCCGCCTGGTGGTCCTCCTCCTGGCGGTCCTCCTCCTGGCAGTCCTCTTCCTCCACCTGGTGGTCCATTATTTTGTGGTGGTCGCAAGGGCGGGAATGGCCTATTGTCGGGTGATGGTACCCTGTTACGATTGAGCCGAAATTCGTAGAACATTTCTGTTCCTTCAGGGATACTTGGTGCGTCAGGGACGTCTGGTCCCATAGCTCGGTTAGCGGCTTCCATGTCTTCTGGTTGTAGTTGTTGAACGTGGCCTGTTTGTTCGTTTATGACAAGTCGGGGTGGCGATACTTCTGTTTGAGTAGTCATATAGCTGTATGGTATCCCTCTGATTGGTTCGGGGATGTGCAACTCAGCTGTTCGCTCGGCTAGTGCTTCTACCTCCGGTGATTGTACTGCGATTTCTTCTGGTTCCAGTACTTCGCTTCGTGGGGTTGGTGATCGTTCGCTAGTATGGCTTGATGGTGCCACTTCTGTTCGCAATTGGAATTCGGCCCTTGGTGGTTCCGAATCAAGGCTGTCTTCTTGGCTGTCTATGGGCCCTTGTTGGTCGATTGGTCGTGCGTCGACTAGTGGTACGTTGATGTGTAAGTTGTCGGCTGCTGGTCGCGTTGCTTCGAAATAGTTGTTTGTGTTGCTCCACCTGAGCTCGACCCAGCAACAGTGTTCCTTGTTGAATACTACGGGATGAAATCGTTGTGCGGTAGCTGCTTCTGCGTAGTATCCTGTGTTGTTTTCTTCGGATCTTCTGGTGTCTGGTACGTGTCGCCACCTTACTCAGCCTATAAGGTAACGAGTAGGTGCGTCTCGTTCTCTTGAGTCGATACGATAGGGCACGAAGTCCCACCCGTCTTTGGTGTTGAGAGTTGCCACGGCGTTCGGTTTTAAAAGAGCTTGGATTTAATGTTACGTGCGAGCAGCACGTGAGCCTGACTTAGGCGACGAAAGGGTGAACGCGGTGACTTAGCGAATTCCTGACTCTAGCGCGAAGGCAGAGTGTCGTCTCAACGCTCGAAGGCGGAGTATCGCCTCAACGCTCGAAGGCGGAGTTGTTGATGATGAACCTTGTTGGTGTCGCGACCCCGAAGGATGAGAGAAAGAGAACACGACTTGGATAGAACGCGAGAAGTGTACAAGAAATCCAAGCTATCGACTACAACAGTCGATAGCTTCCTTATAACCTATCCGCGCAATCCGCCTTCGTCAGCGAGACCGCCACTACTACTAATCTGCTGGTAATCGTCCACAGGTATACAGTCATCATAACACAGGTCATCAGTCAGCGTATGGTAATCCATCAGTCAGCGTATGGTAATCCGTCAGTCAGCCATCAGTCATCGTACAGTAATCGGTCAGTCATCCATCCGTATAGTACAGTAATCGTCCCCTTGATCACGCCCCCTCGGTTATCGGTTAGGTCAGATACCTACTATGACCCGGGACGTTACAGTACTGTCCTGGTATAAATACAGTTAAAAACATTAAACCAATAATTATTGGTACTTACATGTGGTTGTGCCCCAAGAATTACAAGAGCGCTGCAGCACTTGCAATTTATATACAATAATTAAGGTTACTTGCAAGTGGCTTATACTTTGTTGCAATAACTATTCAATTTTACAAACACTTACAATACGGCCATGAAACTTAAGCATAAAATACAAGTCCCTTAATGGTTTGCAAGTGGCTTGCAAACCAGCACAATCGGTCATCGACACTTCCGGCCTGGTCACAAGTGGGTGGAATGCTGGCCAACCATTTCACTATCGGCAAGCACTGCGATTCCTAACTTATTTTGCTGATGTCACCGGCCGACAAGAGAAGCTTTGGTAGTGATGGAAAGGCAATGCCCCATAAATCAATCCTTTGTAAACATGGCGCAGATCCTCCCAAGAATTCGGCAGGAAGGATAGGTGCATTCCAACCCAGCGAAGTGATATTCAGATATAGGTATAGAGCTCTCATGTTATGACACCAACCAATTTTTAATTTTTCTTGTCATGTGACTGTCTCGTTTATTGTTGCTTTCCTTTCACCTGATCACATCCACTCATTACTATGGACTGATTACTATACTCTTAGATGACGCGGCTCTTGGCCACATGACTCATTACTATATGTGACTCACATGGGAGGCTCCTATGACGTGGCCCCCATTTTCTTATTGTTCTGCTGCGCACACTGTTGTGACTCAGCATGCAGCCCTTTTGTGACCTATTGTTCTCATTACCTTATTGTTCTTGTTACACTAATTGTTGACATGACACCATTGTTCTCAGATACTATAAAGTCTGGCTCATCTGTACCATGTAGCTTCAGACTTGACTTCTCCTGTATCTTACAGCACAGTTGTTGTCTATCAAACATCCCTGCTCATTCACCAGTCTGATAAGTTCACCTTGTGTTCACTTATTGCCCTCTCATCAAGGAACCTCTCCACACTACTTGCACCCCTTATCCCTCTCATTGTATCTTTGCTATAAGTCCCTTGAGGTGTGCTTAGTACAACTTGTTGAAACGTAATAAGTACATACGTATCTTATCTATAGCAGTTACGACATTACAGTAGTATTGTACATATGATTACCATATTAGGGTACTCCGTTACACATAAAGTGGGCGCAACTCCAATATGCAGGGTGCAAGTCTTATCAGTATCACATGTGGTGATATTGAAGACTTCTGAGGTGTTTCACATCAGGCGTCACTGAAAACACGATATTGTGGACACCTTTACTCATCACTTATCGCGTAATGGACATGGTGGGACCATAGGGACCGGTTTTCCTATAAATGAGGGGAGTAGAGCCCCTCTAAGAATACAAGTTGTTCACTCTACGCACACTTGAGCTATACAC
Organism: Lactarius quietus; assembly: GCA_015025155.1. Taxonomy (NCBI): domain Eukaryota; kingdom Fungi; phylum Basidiomycota; class Agaricomycetes; order Russulales; family Russulaceae; genus Lactarius; species Lactarius quietus. The sequence continues at coordinate 18,615 of WITN01000345.1, read as the reverse complement.
TCTACAAACCTCTCTACCAGTCTCAACACCTTTACAAGGTGAGACTCCGTAACTCTGTTAGCTGCGCTGGTTGCTGCGCAACAGGTTATGGGCCCTGCTACATGGGTGCCATTGCGTTCATTGCGAACGACAATGATTGTCAAGCTGTTTAACTACAGTTGCTGTTGTTGACAACACCATCGAGGCTACCCTTGGAAACCTAGCATTGTGTCCTACGGGGCACAATAAGTCCTCAGGGATTGCACCGATTCAGTCTCAGTAGTGTGAGATGGCCACAGGCACTTGAGGCAGTTTCCACCTTGCTAGATGAGGAGGAGACTGTGCTAGGCTCTCTCTTTTACTCATACCAGTATTGTGAATAGCATGCTGATGTCTCATCAGCCTTCACAGATACTATGTCATCCCAACTTAACACCTTTGTCCCTGTCTTTGACAGTCAGGACTATGGCAGCTGGGCGCATGCGATGAAAGCCTTCTTGATGGCGCAAGGGCTTTGGGGTTATGTTGATGGTACCAATGTGGAACCAAATCACCCCGTCGAACCCACTCCTCTGAAGCCTCTTTCTGACAAAGCTTCTGAGAAAGAAGCAGATGTCTTTAAAGCTCAATCAGAAATTTACAAAGAGGACAAGGAGAAGTATGATGAATTGATGGAAGATTATCCTGACGACTTGAAAAAGTGGCAGGATAAGAATGCCATGGCGATTGGCAACATCACTCTTCGTCTCACTTCTTCCCTTCAGCAACTCTTTGCATCTATTTCTGATGCTGATGACTTATGGCGTAATATCAAAGATACTTACTCCATCCCCACCGTTCCATCCATCTACAAAGACTTTAAAGAGGTCATCAGTATCCGGTTCAATCTGAACCAGCATCCTGGCCCAGTCTTTGATAAGATGGTTGCTGCCCTAGGTCATCTTGCAGAAGTTAACTTTGGCTTTGGTATGAGCTTGCGCAACATGGAGCTTGATCCACTCTTGCAGGCTATGATTGTCATGGCCAACTTTCTGACCAAATGGGAACATCTCGTTCCTATCATCCTCTCTGGCACTCGTCTTGATAAACTAACAATCATGGATGTTCGAACAACTGTGATCAATCACTTTGAGACAGAAGCTAACAGAGGACAGGTCAAGATCAGGCAATCTGCCCAGAAGATCTCTGCCGTGAAGTGCAAGTGTGACAACCCTCGCTTTTCAAAGCAGGGTGGTCAGCAGCAGCCTTCATTGTCTACCACACCTTCTAACCAGCAGTGGTCTAACAACCAGTGCGGTACTAGAGGTGCAGGACAAGGCAAGTTCATCAAAGGCAAGGGTCGTGGTCAACCTCAAGGCCACTCTCATATCGCATCTGTCACTGCACTCCCATCCCCCTCTTCATCCACAATCGCCCATATTGGGCATTCATCTATTACCACCCACACCATCTCTCAGTCCCCTCCTACTACTAGGACTCCGGGCATTTACCCCTCTGTAAACAACGCACTTTCGCTTGCTGAGCATTTGGAAGTCCCAGCGACTATCCAAATGACGAAGATGCTTGAGCAGCGCTTCACTGATTTTGATCGTGAAGTTCGCACATGTTCCAATTGGAACCACGATGGGGAGTATGACTCTGAAGTCGATATCGACATGTCGCAGCCAGGTCCTTCCAATCATATGGAGGACTTCGAGTGCACAACTACCTACGGTGAGTCAGAATTGGCCTCCATCTTTGAAAATATGTCAATGGACTCACATGACTCTGATAAAGAGAATCGTGCTCCAACTCCCACAACAGGGGAGTATGAACTATACAAAGAGGGGTATGTCGGTCATCCTTCTCTTCCTCTTCTGGAAGTTGCGGTTGCCTCTGGCAAAACCTACCATCTCTATACAAAAGATGAGTATGGTAAGGCTACGCACACACAAACTGTCAGAGCTCGTAGTTCAAACGAGCTGATGGATATTGTCTACAGACAGCATCAGGACTTCGTGCGTAGGCAAGGAGAAGCCATGATGCATGGAGAGATGCTGGAGCCTACAACTCCAGAGATGCGGAACGCAGAACTGGTGTATGGATCTCGTGCTCCAATGCCTGAGCCTGATCTTTCAGCTTGGGATCTGATGATGAACAGCGAGGACACCATTTCCCTTGATTGGGGAACAGATGAAGAAAGGTACACCTTTCTCACACAGCACTTACACAATGCTGACAATAAGACAGCCTTGGATCTCTTACTAAAAAGTGTAAGGATACCAAGTTGTAAAAATAAAAATGTACCATCTGTAGTGTCTCCATTGTACAGTATGAATATCGGCACACTTGATGTTTTGAAATGCGAGCATGATCAATACTTCACACAGTGTGCTAAGTGTCAAGAAATGTAAGCTCCATGTGGTTATTAGACTCAGGAGCTTCGGCGCACTTCACTAATAGAATTAGTGACTTCATTGAGTATGAGCCAGCAGAAGAATCTGACCAGATACCGGTTAGAACTGCGTCTAATACTATCTATGTAGAAGGATTGGAACAGTGCTTTTAAAGCACTACATAAATGACGCTCTAGTAACTACTAGAGTACATCCAGTCCTCTACATACCTAAAATGACAACGGGTTGCTTTCTATGGGAGCATTCTTACAACAAGGTATGTGTGTAATGGGCAACGAGCAACATATTACCTTATACCATAAAGTACAATCATTTGTCCAATGTAAACCCATTTTAAGTGGACATCCATTATATTGGCTAGATGCGCAATCTATTGAAGTAGAAGCACAGTCGGCAGAAATGCCACTGATCTACAAAGTAGATTATGACCTTATGCATCGTTGTCGACACCATCAAGAGGATTTAAGACATGCTAAGGATTATACAAAGGGTTTTCCCGATGGAATTACAATTCCTACCACTGATGGTATTTGTCCAGGATGTGTGCAAGGCAAAATGCCTGCAGCTTCTCATCCACCATCTGATACTAGGGCTAAAGCTCCTTTTAGTCGTGTTCATTCCGATCTAAAAAGCTTCCCTATCCCGTCATATCATAAATATAAGTATTTTATCGTCTTCCTAGACGATTATACTTCATATGCATGGGTATCACTCTTACGTGACAAAGCCTCGGCTATTGCCCACTAAAACAATGGATAGCGTTAATTAAAAATCAATTTAACACTACCATAAAAGAGTGGATGTCCGATGCTGGCGGTGAATACAAATCAGATGTGTTCCTTAAAACTTTAAAGGATGATAGCATTACAGTGCTACAAAGTGTACCTCACACGCCACAACAAAATGGACGTGCTGAACACTTTATGCATACTATAATGGACAAAGCACAGTCAATGCGACTTGATGCTGTAACGGATACACTCAGCCTGGACTCAAAACTGACTACTTCACCAAACCCGTGACTCGACAACAAAGGTGACACCGCTTCACCATAGACAAGGCCTCGAGGCTCACTAGACTGCCTCGAGGACCGCTGTAGATATTAGATACTGGCCATGTCATCATGTATATAAGGACAGCGTCCTTCTCCTCCAAAAGATAGCTTTCACTGGCTCATTCCCCTCTCGTTCTCTCAGTCTCGCATCTCAAAGCCTCGTTCTCGTACTCTTGCATGTGCCTGCTGCCTCGCGATCGATACTTCCTGCATAGTGCCCAGCTGGCACTCTTTCCCCCTTCTTTCCCGATTTGGTTGCTGACCTAATACTATAGGACTTCACGAACTTGTACTAGGCGTCTTTGCCTCACCACAACTGGAGCCCACCATCAAGTGAATCCTATAGATTTTTTTCCAACCGTCAGTTCAGGCTACAACTTGTGCAAAGCACTTGTTGTCACCTTACCTTCCACCCGGCCCTGTTTTGCATGAGCAGAAAACCCTCCCAGCCCTGAGATAAGCTAGGTAAGTTTGCACCTAAAACTAACCAGCCCCCAAGTTCCCTTGCCACACCACCCGTCCGCAAAGCTAGTCAACCCGTCTTAGCTAGTCTACCGCTTGACGAACCATCCTCCCCTGCCCTCTTGAGCATCTCAGACCTCCCTGGCAGTTTCCCTAGTTCAGCAGCGGCATCCCCAGTTCGCCCACATTCACCACCTCTAGTACCTTCCCCAAAAACCCGCCAATTCGCCCAATCCTCTGCCACCTCATCCTGTCTACCCACCCCTACTCAGCTCATCTCCTCTCAGCCCACCCCCGATCACCAATCCATCTCCACTCAGACCATCACCCGGCCCACTCCCAAGAAAATGTCTAACTCTCAGACGACCCCCATTCAGACCGAATCCACATCCTCTCAGCAACAGCTATATTCACCCTGCCCAACCTTCCTATGACACAACCGCCCGCCACCCGCCGACCTCCCCTTTTCGACCGACCAACCGCCCCTTCTTGGCCATCATCTTGGCTGGCAGCAGTACCTAGATGCCCCCATGCCTCCTCAGATTCGACACCCCGCCCCTCTGCTACGACAACAACGGTGTCATCCCTTTTACCTCCCACCCTCCCACCTACTCATGTTATGCCTACACATGTAGTAGTCGGCCTGGCAGCAATGCCGCACACCACCAAAACCCCGTTCTTTGCCGGGCTTCCGGACGAACCAATCGTGGACTTTCTTGTTGATTACGCTGAACTCGCTGACGGACATGGACTTTCAGAAATACAGAAAATAGAAACAATTCTCAGATACATACCCCACCCCCTTAAAGACCTCTGGAAGTCGCTCAGTGGCTACTCTTCTGGCAGCTGGCCGACATTCAAAAATGAGCTAGAAAAGCTCTACCCCAACATGGACGCGGAAACACGATATTCAAGGCAAGGTTTGATTGAGCTTGTTAACCTATCTTCTAGGACTCGGATGCGCGATGAAAAAGACGTCTTTGACTATTATTGGCGTTTCTTAGCCATCTGCAACCCCTACACACCGCCAACCAAATTTTGGATGACGAAAGAAACTCGGAGTTCTTCTGAGGCTTTCACCCATATGACTGCACCTCCATTGCCAACTGACTATACCCACTACACCTGAACCGTCCACGCAACAAGCCATACGATCTAACAGATGTTTTCACTGTTGCTCGTGGCTACTTCGCTGACCTACAGTTTTACAGACCTGATGACAACCTGAGCTACCTCCCAGCTGAACCAAGCCGATGTCCCCATCACCCACCTGAAGAAGATTGGACTGCAAGGTGGTATGACCACGAACCAACATTACACCAACGCGACCACAATTTTCCGCACGACCCCACCCCTCACCCAAACCGCAACCTCCTGCGTGACCTTGGCAACTATGCCAACCGTGATCAGTACCCATCACGCGATCCAGCCCCCCACTGTGACCAATACCCCCCACAATCTGACCCACCCAAGCCTGAATATGAGACAAGAACAGTGCGCTTCACCGACCAAGCCCCGAAACCAATCGCGCAAGAAAGCAATGAGTTAGAGGATATTGTGCTAAAAATGCACAACCTCTCGGTACGTGACCCCGCCTATGCTGTACTTTACGCCCAGGTTTGCCACTGGTTCCCGAATGCGGCCAAGCCACTGCTGCTACCTGATTTCGGACAAGCAACCGTTGCCACATACCATACCCCCGCAAATCAGCCAGCACACAGCAACAACTCGTACCAACCACGCGCCCATCATCACGGACAACATGGACTATCAAACGAAGCAGCGTCCTTCTTCAGTAAGACAGCAAGAACCGATGGCTGTGCCTTCTGCACACTGCAAGGCCACCTCGTCAAATGGTGCCCCTCGGCAGAAGAGTATGTACGTTCTGGACGTGCCTTGATCAGAGATGGCCGAATCCAACTCGGAAATGGACAAGCTGTCCCAAATGACGGAAGCGGCCATGGCCTCAAACACGCTATCGACACATGGTTGGCAGGTAATGTTCCGACCAGCGACCCCTCCCCTGTTATAACTCTACAGACACCTGGCGCCGCTGCGCTCATGCGTGACCTACCTCAAGCAACTCTCAGCTTTGAAGCAGTGCAATACACCGACTCAGACGACAACAGCCTCCCACTCAGTGAGCTGTACGACTTACAAGAAGTCCTTGCAACTGAAAACACACGGTGCACAAAAGCCTCAAAACTCCCAGAAGCATCTCTAATGCTGACCATTCCAAGCCCAGCTGCAACGCCAACACCCCAACCATACCCTCATCAATGCCAGCACCACCTGCACCCTCACCATTCTCAAAACCACAGTATCCACTGTTGACAGGAGCGTTCCGCCCACCCCAATTCAAGTACCAAGCTAACATCGAAGATCAAGACCTTACGGACGAACTCACAGCCTGGCTCCTCGAAGGGTAAGCTTACGCAAATGACTCCAGCTCACATCCTCGCTGCCAGTGCCCCAGTTCAGAAAGCACTTGCCGATCGACTACACCCCTGACGTGTTGAAATGGGAGCCTTTGAAGAACTCGACATCCCACTGGACACACCAACACTCAAGCCAGCAACCTCCCGAGCTGCTGACTTCACCCTCCCCCTTTGAGAAGTAGATGTACTAATAAATGGTAAGGTAATCAACGCTGGAGTACTTGACCAGGGATCACAGATCATCGCGATATGAGCCGACCTTGCCAAAGAAGTTGGCACAACCATCAACTCAAAGAACTGCCTGGAGATGGAAGGCACAAACAGCTCAACAAGCTGGACACTCAGGTGCGCAGAAAACTTATCCATGAGTATTGGCTGCGTAAATTTCCAGGTTCATGCATATATCGTCAAAAATTTGCCATTCCGATTGTTACTCGGACACCCCTTCCACAACCTCCTCCTCAGCCGCCTAGAAGACAATGCAGATGGCAACATCAACTTAGCCATCCGTGACCCAGCCAACCGTGACCCAGCCAACCAGTCCTGCATCGTACAAGTTCCAACTCGAGCATGCCGTGCCACTATCGGTATCATCACAACACTGGCCGTGCAGACCCATCCTGCCCCTCCCCGTATGAATGCACCAGACCACCACATACCAAGAGTACCGCAAAAAGCAACCTTCCAGCAAATACTCTCAGACCCGCCGATCCTCATCCTTGCATACAAGAAAGCAGCAAAGAAAGTGCACCCAGTAGCAGCATCGCTACTGGAAGACTTCCGAATCATTCAACAATGCCCTGAAGACCCTCTTACCTCTCTACAGCCACTTCCTACTAACCCCCCATATTTCATTCCAGGCCTACGACTCACGCAAGAACGCCTTGATGCGATGAAGATCAATAAATACAAGTTTTTGTGGCCTGCCGAAGAACAACTCGCTCAACACGTCCTCAAGATCAATGAACATGCCTTGGCCTGGACAGAAGCTGAACGCGGACGTTTCTGTGATGACTACCTCACCCCCATCAAAATCCCAACCATCGCACACACCCCGTGGGTCCACAAGAACATCCCCATACCCATGGGGATCATGGATGAAGTTATCGACCATTTCAAAAGAAAGGTAGCTGCAGGCGTATATGAACCATCTGATTCTTCTTACAGGTCCCGCTGGTTCTGCGTCAAGAAAAAGAACGGGTCACTGAGAATCGTACATGACCTTCAACCCCTCAATGCAGTTACAATCCGCAATGCTGCAGTCCCACCATGTTAAGATCAGCACAAGGTGGCCTGACTTAGGCCCTACACGCGATGACGATGTAACGTGACTTAGCAATACGTGTCAACACACAAAGGTGTGACTTGTTCCAAGGACGCTTGAAAGCACCTTCCTAAGAGAGATGACAAGAGGCAGGTGTAGAAGGGAACCCGACTAGATTCGAAGGTGTACAAGAGAGTCAAGCTGCCGACCACATCAGTCGACAGCTACCTTATATCCTATCTTGACTGTACGCCTTCGTCAGCGATACAGCCACTACTACTAACGCTTGGTAACGTCCACTAATACTAACACCACAACTACTACCATCATCAGTCATCGTACAGTAATAATATGAGTAAGCCACAGCATGATCATGAGTAAGTATCACCAGCGATCGGGAGCAACTCGTCATCCCGCTTACAGAGGTCAACGACGGCAAATCATGACATCACCCCCTTTACAAGGGTGAGCGCCCACGCTCCACAACCCAACTAGTCACCGTAGTAAGTCCGACATCCGTCTCGTGTTCGTCGCGCACCCTCCTGAGGGCATGAGCGCGCCCTAGCTGCCTCGATGAATGCATGGCCCTGTCGATGTGGACGAAGATGTCGTCCTCCAACTTCTTGATAGCCTGCTCGAGCTCGGCTACGACTTCCATGGACGCGCAGTAGCGCCTTACCTCGGCTTGGAGGGAGATGTCCCCCAACCGGGCAAGAGCCTCGTCTACCTGTCGCTTTCCACGGAAGTCAGAACGGAAGTAGCCAAGTTCTTCACAAGTGTACTCAGCTGCGGGGCCCATGTCTCGGCATGGTTCGGCGTGGATGTCCGCTCGGTAAACGGGGGAATACTTCCCCATCGTCCCGAATACCTCGGGGTTGTTGAGCATCCGAACGCGCACGTACTTGGCTGGGATTCTTCGCCCCTCGTGTTCGATGACCATCGGAACCCAGTTCATCCCGTTGTTGAGGATGAACCCTCTGGGAGTAGGCAATATGGCACGGAGAGGGAGCCGCGTCGCATGCGTTTGGTGCGTAGTGACGGGTGATGGGTCATGGGTGGTTTCATAAGGTGGGAGCCCGCGTGCCTTGTACCCCTGGGTCGCTGTTGCTCCGTAGATAACAGCAACTGGAGGTGGTCGGACTTCGTCATTGTGGGCTTCGCTGGTAAGGGTGCGGACTTGGAGAGGTACAGGCAAGGGAGCGCAGTGGCAGTAGTTTGGGGGGTTCTCGCACTGGATGCAGATAACCCTGGCTGCGTGGTAGGACTCATCGCTACTGTCGTCCTCATCTTCGCTGTCGGTGGCGTCGACGGCGGTGGCTGCGAGTGAAGTGGTGGAGGGGTTGATGCTGCCGACGACAGTGGTAGTGAGAGAGGTGGCGGACTGGTTGAAACTCGCCTCGTTAGCAGGTGTATCCTCATCCTCCTCTCCGCTGCCGTCCTCTTCACCACTTGATCCGTCCTCCATGCGGACATCACTTCCTTCAATAGGCCGTACTCCCTCCTCATCTTCTTCCATTCTTCTGCTTGCGGGTGTGGGGAATCGCCTGCGAGCCTCGGCCAGGTCTCGGGTGGCTTGGTCTTGTTCGGCGGTGACTCTGACATGTTTGATGGCCGAGCAGAACTGGTCATCGATGTTGTTGTTGCCATCGTAAGTGTTGAGGGTGTTGACATGGGGGATGGTGATCTCGTCAATGTTGACAATGGTGAGAGGGACATGAGCCATTGAGTTGGATAATGAGAGGGGTGATAGCGTCTCTGGTACTGTCGAGGCTGCTTTTATGTGAGTTTCAGCCTTCGGATTCAAGTGTGCAAACTTCCTTATCTCTTTCTCCGCATGGACGTCGTCCCACGGGACCCACTGGTTTTCCGAGTCTGCGTACCCCTTCCATTTGATGAGGTATTGAAGTTTACGCCCTTGACCCGACCTCCTGGAGTCTATCACCTTTTTGACCTTGTATTCTTCCACACCTTCAACCAATTCAGGTGGTGGGCATAGGTAATTTACGCTGTGCATGCGTGTTTCTTTGTAAGGCGTGAGTAAATCTGTGTGAAACACGTCATGTATTTTCCACTGCGGGGGTAGTTTGAGCCGGTAATTCACAGGGGACATCACCTGGACAATCTCGAACGGTCCTTGTCTCCTGGGCGCAAGTTTGGTGGTGGGCTGATGAGTTCGCAGATTGCGCCCATCTAGCCAGACTTGGTCCCCTAGGGCGTATCTGGGCGTGTCCTTGTGTTTGACCCACGACTTCTGGGCCCTTATCATATTCTCCTGTGCACTCCGACGGGCTTCTATCAATTGTTCTAACCTGCTAGATACGCTAGGCAGGTTGATTGTCCCTGGCGCCCATTTATCTCTAGGGTGATACCCCATTAGTGTGAAAAACGGGGTCTGTTTCGTGGTGCTGCTTATCACGTTATTATGAGCGAATTCCGCTAGAGGTAGTTGTGCGGCCCAGTTATCTTGTTTTTCGTTTGCCCATAATCTGAGGTATTGTTCCAACCATTGATTAGTGCGTTCCGACTGTCCGTCTGTTCTCGGATGGTAGGCCGTCGATATGTTTTGCTGGATTTGAAGGGTTTTGCATAGTTCTCTCATGAACTTTGCCACGAACCAAGGGTCTCGATCGCTGATTATTTTGCTCGGGAGTCCAAACCGAGGGAGTACCTTCTGTGCGTACAACATTGCAGTTTCTTCTCCTGACATTGATTCTCGGCAAGGTAGGAATATTGACGCTTTGGAACAATCGTGGTCTGTAATCGTCAGAATCGAGTCATATCCGTCTGACGGGGGTAACTTAGTTATGAAGTCTACCGCGATAACTTCAAATGGGTTGGCTCCCAATCGCGGGTAGATGGGTTTGAATGGTGCTTTGGTGGGGCGAGTGTTGACCTTGTGTTGTTGACACTCCGCGCACCCTTGCACGTAGTTCATGACATCGGCTTTCATGTTTGGCCACCAGTAGTGTCGAGCTAGCAATTCCTGTGTTTTTGCTATCCCTGGGTGACCCGCCGTTAATGCGTCATGGTATTGCTTTATGACTCCCCTTAGCTCTTCGTCCTTCTTTGTGGTAACCACCACCCTTCCATTCTTGAACCATACACCGTTTATTTTCTTGAGTTCATGGGGACTCACCCATGCTTTGATTCAGGTTTCTTCTTGCTCGATGGGGGTTGGCGTAATCCCTGTTACTGTTCATATGAATATTTTGTTTGGTAGTACCGTGACTCGGTCGTTGTCTTTTTCTCCAGTGTTGTAGTCTGGTCTTCTGGACAATGCGTCTGCTCTACCATTGGCTTGTCCTTTGGTGTTACGTGCAAGCTGCACGTGAGCCTGACTTAGGCGACGTGGGATGAACGCGGTGACTCAGCAATTCCTTGTCTCTAGCACGAAGGCTGAGAGTCGTCTCAACGCACGAAGGAGGAGTCTGTTCGTGTCTTGATACGCGGTCCCCAAGGGACGACAAAGAAGGAATGAAACCACGACTTGGATAACAAGGTGCGAGTGTTACAAGAAATCCAAGCTATCGACCACAACAGTCGATAGCTTCCTTATATAGTACTGTACTGCAGTCCGCCTTTGTCAGCGAGACCGCCACTACTACTACTACTTCTCCTCTGCTGTGTAATCGTCCACGTCTGATCAGTAATCGTATCACAAACCCATCAGTCATTGTACAGTAATCAGTCATCGTCCAGTCATGCCATCAGTCATCGTACAGTAATAGTCCGTTATGCCATGTCCCCTGGGTTATTGGCTTAGGTCAGATACTTACTATGACCTGGGACGTTACATCACCCCCTTCACAAGGGTGAGCGCCCTCGCTCCACTACCCAATTAGGTACCGTGGTTAGTCCGACATCTGTCTCGTGCTCGTCCCGTATCCTCACGAGGGCATGCGCCCTTCCTAGTCGCCTCGCTGAGTGTCACGAGCGGTCGACATGCACGAAGATGTCGTCTTCGAGCTTCTTGATCGCTACCTCCAACTCCTTGATGACTTCCTGGGACGTGCGGTAGTGCCTCACTTCGGCGGCAAGGGAGATATCCCCCAGCCAAGCAAGGGCCTCGTCGACCTGGCGCCGTCCCCAGAAGTCAGCGCGAAGATACAGTAGTTCTTCACGGGTGTACTCAGCTGCGGGCCCCATGTCTCGGCATGGCTCGGCATGTATGTCCCCGCGGTATATTGGCGCGTCCCTCCCCATCGTCCCGAATGCCTCCGGGTTGTCGAGCATCCTCACCCGCACATACCTGGCAGGGATGCGTCGACCCTCGTGTTCGATCACCATGGGCACCCAGTTCATCCCGTTGTTGAGGACGAAGCCGCTGGGGGTAGGCGATAGGGTACGGATAGGGCGCCTCGGCGCATATGGATGGGTGATGAGTCGCGTGCTTCGGCGTAGGAAGGTAGTCCTCGCATGGCGTACCCTTCCTCCACAGTCGGTCCATAGACGACAGCAACTGGAGGTGCTCGTTCTTCGCCATCCATGGTTTCTTCGGTAGCATCGTCTTCTTCTTCGGTATTGTTGACTCGGGGGGGATGCGCATGGGGGCGCAGTGACAGTAGCTTTGAGGGTTGTCGCATCGGGTACAGATGACGTGGGCATCGTGGTAAGAGCCGTCGGAGGACTCGTCGCTGTCGTAGCGATCGATAGCGGTGGTGGATGTGAAGGCAGTGGAGGGCTGGAGGATACTTGCCTCATCAGCCGCTGTATCCTCATCCGTCTCTCCGTCGCCGTCATCCTCGTTACTTGATCCAGTCGCCACGAATTCATCACCTCCTTCAACAACCCATAGTCCTTCCTCATCTGTCTCCACTCTTTCGCTTGCGGGTGTGGGGAATCGCCGGCGAGCCTCGGCCAGGTCTCGGGTGGCTTGATCATTGATGGCTGTTGCCCTAACATGCTCGACTGCTGAGCAGAAGGGGTCGTCGACGTTGTTTGTGTCGTCGTAGGTGGTGAGGGTGGTGACATTGGGGAGCTAGTCAATGCTGATAGTGGTGAGAGGGACATAGGACATTTTCTGAGAAGAGTGGGGGAATGGTAGTATAGACGGTCCTGTCGAGGCTGTTTTTATGTGAGTTTCGGCATCTGGGTTAGACCGTTGGAACTTCCTTATCTCTTCGTCCGCATGCACATCATCCCATGGGACCCACTGGTTGTCCGAGTCGGCGTAGCCTTTCCACTTGATTAGGTATTGTAGCTTACGCCCGCGTCCACGCCTTCTCGAGTCTAGTACTTTTTCAACCTTGTATTCTTCCACGTCTCCTACTAGTTCTGGTGGTGGGCGTTGATAGTTTACGCCGTGAGTCAGCGTTTCTTTGTAAGGGGTAAGGAGATCTGTGTGGAAAACATCGTGGATGCTCCACTGCGTGGGAAGCTCTAGTTGGTAGTTGACGGGAGACATCACCTGAACGACCCGAAATGGTCCGTGTCTCCTGGGCGCAAGCTTTGTGGTTGGTTGGTTGGTTTGGAGGTGACGTCCCTCAAGCCAGACCTTGTCCCCTATTTGATATTTGGGGGTGTCACGATGCTTGACCCATGACTGTTGTGCGCGTCGCATGTGATCCTGCGCCTGACTCCTTATCTCCTTTAGTTGTTCTAGTCGATTTTCGACTCGCGGTATTGGCGACTTCTTATCTGTCCAGTTGGTAAGGGGGTGATAGCCCATTAGCAATCTGAACGGTGTTTCACGTGTGGACTCATTAGTCCAATTGTTGTGGGCGAACTCCGCGAGCGCTAAATAATCAGCCCAATTGTTTTGTCGTTCATTGGTCCATAGTCTGAGGTACTGTTCCAACCATTGGTTGGTTCGTTCTGATTGCCCATCTGTTCATGGGTGGTAGGCCGTCGAAATGTTTTGTTGTATCCCCAGGACTCGACATAGTTCTCTTGTGAACTTTGACGCGAACCGGGGGTCTCTGTCGCTGATGATTTTTGATGGTAGTCCAAACCGCGCTACAACGTGTTTTGCGTAGAGCGTCGCGGTTTCCTCGCCTGAGATTTCCTCTTTGCATGGTATGAATATGGACGCTTTTGAACAGTCATGGTCAGTGACTGTGAGCACTGAATCGTATCCTCGTGATACCGGGAGCTTAGTGATGAAGTCTAGTGCCACTACCTCAAATGGCATTGCTTCCAGTTTCGGGAATATAGGCTGTAATGGTGCTTTTGTTCTTTGTGTGTTGACCTTGCACCGCTGACATTCAGCACATCCTCGGACGTACTCGGCAACATCTCGCTTCATCGTGGGCCACCAGTAGTGGCGCTCCACTAGTTGCGTTGTTCAGTTTATTCCTGGATGGCCGTGAACGGGGGGATCATGGTGTGCTGAAATTACTTCTCTGATTTCCTCCATTGTTCCCGTTATGATGAGCCTTTGTCCTTGGTACCACCAGAGTCCTTCTGCTTTTGTTAGTTTGTGGGGATCGACCCATTTGCGTATTCTTTGTTCATCTTGTTGTGCGTTTGCTGTTCGTACAAATACTTCGTTTGGTAGTACGACGACATTTTCGTTGTCTTTCTCCCCTTGGTCGTAATCGGGTCTTTGAGATAGAGCATCGGCCCTTCCATTGGCTGTCCCTTTGACATGGTGTATCTCGAAGTTGTATTCCACTAGTTCCAGTACTTCTCTGGCAATTCGGCGACTGATCTTTTGGGGATCCCGCCAGTATCGAAGGTTGAGATGATCTGAAAATATGTGTACTTTGTGTGGAGATCCTGCCAATAGGTGTCTCCAGTTCCTCAATGCTTTTACAATGGCCAATAGTTCGAGGTTATAGATGTCGTAGTTTTGCTCTGCTGCGTTGAGCGTCGCCGAGTAATATCCTACAGGATGTCGTTTTCTGTCTGCCTTCTTTTGGAGAAGTACCGCTCCAACTGCGAATCCTGATGCATCTACTTCCAGGTCGAACTGTTGTGTCTGATCGGCGTGCGCGAGAATGGGTTCTGTTGTTACCTGCTGTTTGAGCGTTTCGAACACTTTCTGATGTCTTGTGCTCCACTGCCATGGTTCATCTTTGTGTGTTAGTTCGTTTAGTGGTTTGGCGATGGCGGTGAAGCCTCTGATGAACTGCCGATAAAAGTTACAAAAACCGAGAAATGATCGTACGTCTTTTACTGATGTTGGCGATTGCCAGTCGTGAACGCCCGAAATTTTGACAGGGTCCATACGTGTTACCCCCTCTTCAAGGATTACCCCCAGGTAATCGATACTGGGAGCGTTAAAGACGCATTTCTCAGGTTTGAAGAAGAGGTCATGTTGTTGTGCCACTGTGAGTACGTCACAGACTGCTTCCTGGTGTTTTTTGAGTGATAGTGGTTGTTGTTTGGTTGTTATGGCAATGTTGTTCATGTAGACCCTGATTTTCGTCCCGAGTGCTTCGTGTTTCGCTATTGTAGGTTGGTAGATGTCATTCATGAAGCTTTGAAATGTGGCTGGCGAGTTGCACAGGCCAAAATACATGACCGTTGGTTCGAAGAGTCCGCGGTGTGTTTTGAACGCGGCTTTGTGTTCATCTCCTTCCTTGATTCGAATGTTGTTATATCCTTGTCGGACATCTAGTTTGCTGAATATTTGCGCTCCTCCGAGATCCCTGATCAGGTCGTCAATAAGGGGAAGTGGGTACTGGTTTCGTATTGTCCATTCGTTAATTTTTCGGTAGTCCTGTACGGGTCGTAGCTTTCCGTCCTTCTTTTTAATGAAGAAAAAGGATGACGCGTACGGGGACTTTGAGGGACGAATGTATCCCTTTTCTACTTGTTCGTCGATGAACTCGTCTAGTGCTGCGTCTTCTACCCTTGTCATCGGGTATACTTTGCAGTCGATTACATCAGGGACCCCTTTCTTGAATTCAATTGCGTGATCGCAACTTCGTTTTGGTGGGAACCTCTTTGCTTCGTCTTCGTTGAATACTGTCGTGAATTTTTGGTATTCTTTTGGTATGTGGACTTCTTTGGTGTATTGTTTGGCTTCGATCGCAAGTTCGACCGCCGATTGTCGTCCATACACTTGCTCCTCCAATTTTGTCACTATTTGTTCTTTTGTTTCTGTGGTGAACATTCGTGATACTTTTTCGTCGTTTTCTTCCTTGTTAAGCAACCTTGCCAGTACTGCTTTTTTGTCGTTTGGGTTGACTGATTGTAGTACTATGGGGAGCTGTTTTTCGTCAATGGTGGCGTGGCGCCAGCTGAACTTTGGTTCGTAGGTTGCGAGCCACGGATATCCCAGCAGTATGTCTTCTTTTCCTATGTCGGTGATGAGGAAACACATTTCTCTTTGAGTTCCTCCCGTTTCCACGTTAAGCGTGAGATAGTGTGTGATCTGTCCCGCTTTATTAGTGGTATCGTCGATGTTGTAAATGTTTTTGGGCTTATCTAATGCCCATTGTCCTAAACCCATCCTTTTGACGAATTGTGGATGGATAAAGTTATCAGTGGCTCCTGAGTCCACTAATGCTTTGATGTCGGCCATGTTATAACTTGCGCGAATAGACACTGGTACTCTCATAGAACGGTAGCGCATAATGTACAGAGAGTTACAATGTATTGCCCTCACCCAGGCCGCCGGGTTCAGGCGTTTCCAAAATCCTGTCCCATCAATTGTTGCAGGACCAGGTCTTTGACTTCCTCGTCATCTCCTGCTACTCCTCATAGCCATTCCGCTGCCTTTTCTTCTTTAGTTGGCGCGGCTTCAGTGGTGCGTGCTTGTGTGTCGCGGTGTCTCCTAGGCTGCCTGCAATCACGACTGATGTGACCCATTTTCTGGCAGTTATAACACTGCGTTTGGCTGTGGTCTCGTTTGAATTGTCTCTGGATGAATCCCCCTCGTGGTGGGAACGGTGGTTGCGGCAGTTTGGTGTTCCTGGGGTGGTTTGCTATAATCTCTTCAGCTCCTGCTAGTCGTCCTCGTACACGGTCTGCGGATGTGTCCATTTGGTCGTCATTTTGGAGTGGCGCGAGCAACTTAGCTAGTGCTCCTCCTGAAGTGCGTCCTGGTTTAAAGGCGTCAAGGTTTCCCCTGACTGTCTGCATGTGAATCCATTTTTGCTGCCTTTTTAGGGCGGATTCCCTCCATTTTTGCTGCCTTTTTAGGGCGGATTCCCTCCATTCCTCGTAGTTTCGGGGGTCGTCGTGTTGATACATTGTTTCGTACAACGCTCTTGGTAGTCCTCTGGTGAAGTACTTGAGCGTTTGTTCGGCGTTAATATTGTACCCTGCGTGTCGAACAAGTTGTTTGAATAGGGCGATGTAGTCATCGATTCTTCCATCTTTCATGTGTATTCTGGCATCTAGTTGTGCCTGCGCTCGTTCTTTGCTGAGAACATCGCCAAACTGCCTTTGAAAAGCGTTGAGCAGGTTCTCCCATAGCCTATTGTCGAATTGATTGGTCCCCGTGGCCACTTCGTTTACGAGCCATCGACTCACGGACATGACCCATTGGTTAACCGCGTTCCCCTGAATGTATGTGAGGAATAGCATAGCTTTTTGATATTTGTTCAGCATGGCTGAATGGTTTGCGTTGACTCCCGTGTAGACCTCCCATTGAAGGATAAAGGCCTCGGCTTGTGATCTTTGTCCCGTAAATGTGGGTGGTGGGTTGCCGATGAATTTATCGTTTCCCCCTTGGTGTGCATTGTGGGCTACCGCGGGTCCTGCCAGAGGTGATCCTCCTGTTGGCGGTCCTCCTGGTGGTCCTCCTCCTTGCGGTCGCAATGGTGGGAATGGCCTATTTTCAGGCGATGGTACTCGGTTGCGGTTGAGCCTGAATTCGTAGAACATATTAGTTCCTTCAGGGATGCTTGGTGCGTCAGGGACATCCGGTCCCATGGCTCGGTTGACGGCTTCCATGTCTTCTGGTTGTAGTTGTTGGATGTGACCTGTCTGTTCGTTGATGACAAGTCGGGGTGGTGATACTTCTGTTTGAGTGGTCATGTAGCTGAATGGTACTCCTCTGATTGGTTCGGGAATATGTAACTCAGCTGTTTGCGCGGCTAGTGCGTCTACTTCTGGTGACTGCACTGCGATTTCTTCGGGTTCTGCTACTTCACTTCGTGGGGTTGGCGATCGCTCGCTGGTATGGCTTGATGCTGCCGGTGTTTCCGCTCGTAGTTGGAATTCGGTTCTTGGTGGTTCCGAATCGAGGTTTTCTGCTTCCTGACCGTCTATGGGCCCTTGTTGATCAATTGGCCGTGCGTCGACCAATGGTACGTTTATGTGTAAGTCGTCCGCCGCTGGTCGTGTTGCCTCAAAGTAGCTGTTGGTGTTGCTCCACCTGAGCTCTACCCAGCAACAGCATTCTCTATTGAATACTACGGGATGATACCTTTGTGAGGTAGCTGCTTCTGCGTAGTATCCTGTGTTGTTCTCTTCGGTTCTTCTGGTATCTGGTACGTGTCACCACCTTACTCGTCCTATAAGGTAACGAGTGGGTGCGTCTCGTTCTCTTGAGTCGATACGATAGGGTACAAAGTCCCAGCCGTCCTTTGTATTGAAGGTAGCCACGGCGTTCGATGAGTTTGGAAGAGCTTGGATTTAATGTTACGTGCAAGCTGCATGTGAGCCTGACTTAGGCGACGTGGGATGAATGCGGTGACTCAGCAATTCCTTGTCTCTAGCACGAAGGCTGAGAGTCGTCTCAACGCACGAAGGCGGAGTCTGTTCGTGTCTTGATACGCGGTCCCCAAGGGACGACAAAGAAGGAATGAAACCACGACTTGGATAACAAGGTGCGAGTGTTACAAGAAATCCAAGCTATCGACCACAACAGTCGATAGCTTCCTTATATAGTACTGTACTGCAGTCCGCCTTTGTCAGCGAGACCGCCACTACTACTACTACTTCTCCTCTGCTGTGTAATCGTCCACGTCTGATCAGTAATCGTACCACAAACCCATCAGTCATCGTACAGTAATCAGTCATCGTCCAGTCATGCCATCAGTCATCGTACAGTAATAGTCCGTTATGCCATGTCCCCTGGGTTATTGGCTTAGGTCAGATACTTACTATGACCTGGGACGTTACAGC
>WITN01000344.1:0-86803 GCA_015025155.1 Lactarius quietus | reverse complement strand
TCACGCACAGTCAAACACGTCCAAGCATTCCTCGGTTTTTGTAACTTCTACCGCCGATTTATCAAAGATTTTTCTACCATTGCCAGGCCTTTATTCGACCTCACTAGGAAGGAGATTCCGTTCCTCTGGGGTACCTCACAAAAATCCGCGTTCCGCACCCTCATCCAGGCTTTCGTTACAGCCCCTGTTCTTGCCCTCCCTGATCATAGCAAACCCTTCCGACTCATCACCGACGCTAGTGATTTTGCCACGGGAGCCATTCTCGAACAACCAGATGCCCTGAACAGATGGCACCCGGTTGCGTACCATTCCAAGTCCTTGCAACCTGCGGAGCGGAATTACGAAATTCATGATAAAGAACTCCTTGCCATTATCCGCGCATTGGATATTTTCAGACATTACCTTGAAGGTCGAGAAGATAATCTTGAAATCTGGTCCGACCATGGCAATCTAGTCTATTTTGCCACCAAGCAGAAGCTCACACGACGTCAAGCACGTTGGGCTTTATTCCTTTCACGCTTCAAGTTCACCATTGTTCACAAGCCGGGCGTACAGAATAAATCAGATGCGCTGTCCAGGCGTCCAGATCTTAAAGAGGGGATAGCAACTGAAGACGAGTTGCGTGTCCTCTTGGACACCAAGTTTTTCACGATTCGCGCAACCCGCCCAACGGCAGTCACAGTATTGGGAGATACAACATTACGCCAAAGGATCAAGTCAAGCCAAGAATATGATAAAGACGTCAGTATCGCCATAGAAGCTATCTTGAAGAATGGCCCAAGA
The DNA here is from genome assembly GCA_015025155.1 of Lactarius quietus. Taxonomy (NCBI): domain Eukaryota; kingdom Fungi; phylum Basidiomycota; class Agaricomycetes; order Russulales; family Russulaceae; genus Lactarius; species Lactarius quietus. The sequence continues at coordinate 86,020 of WITN01000344.1, read as the reverse complement.
TCCATTGTAAAGGGCCTAGAAGAATGGAACCTAGAAGATGGGATCATTCTATTCAGAGGACAAGTCTACGTTCCAAAAGATGACGCTCTTCGAAGAGACATTGTCAAGAAATATCACGACCATGTAGCCACAGGACATCCAGGAAGATGGAAGACCTACGAAATAGTATCAAGAGAATTCTGGTGGCCAGGAATATCCACCTTTGTCAAGAGTTACGTGGACGGATGTGCCACATGCCAAGCAACCAAAATCAAACCAAGAACTCAAGTACCACTGCTACCAAACCAAGTACCCACAGACGTGTGGGGAGTTATCACCATGGATTTCATCACAGACCTCCCTACCTCCCAAGGATACGACTCCTTATTTGTGGTAGTGGATCGCCTCAGCAAAGCCACCATTGTCACCCCGTGTAATAAAACCATCACAGCCGAAGAAACATCCAAGTTGTATATGAAGAATGTCTGGAGACGAACCGGACTACCACGCCAAGTTATATCGGATCGAGGACCCCAATTCGCTTCTAAAGTCATGCAAGAAATCTGGGAAAGATTGGGAGTCAAGTCCACCATGTCCACAGCCTTCCACCCCCAAACAGATGGCGAAACAGAAAGAGTTAATCAGGAGTTGGAACAGTATCTCCGCGTCTTTTGCAACTTCCAGCAAGATAATTGGGTAGAACTGATACCCTTCATGGAATTCGCGCACAATGCTCGCCAACACAGTGCCACAGGAAGATCTCCCTTCGAAGTCTGGTACGGATTCAAACCAGAATTCATTCCCCCAGTAAATTTCGCTACCAAGATTCCCACGGTAGAAGAACGCCTTCGTACCTTAGACCAAGTACGATCCGAGGTTACAGCAGCCCTAAAAGTAGCTGCGGAAGTCATGAAAAGATCCAGAGTACCCACCATTTCCCATGTGTTCAAACCAGGAGACCTAGTTTGGTTAGAAGGAACCAATGTTCATACCACACACCCCAAAGCCAAGTTAGCCCCTAGACGCCATGGTCCATTCAAAGTACTATCTACATGGGGAGTTAACTGTAAACTCCAACTACCCAAGTCATGGCGAATCCACCCAGTCTTCCACAGTTCCCTGATATCACCATACAAAGAAACCCCTGCGCATGGACCTAACTTCACCAGACCTCCTCCAGAGATAGTTCAAGGAGAAGAAGAACATTACGAAGTCGAAACAGTACTCCAGTCCAAAGTGTCACCCAATAAGAAAGGGATCTTGTACCTCATCAAGTGGAAGGGCTACCCTAGTTCCGAAAACTCATGGCTCCCTGCATCACAAATGAAACATGCATCACTCCTGGTTCACCAGTTCCATACCAGAAACCCCTCTGCACCCCGACCAAGTAATCTAAGAGTGCTGACGGCGCAGCACGGCCTTAAAGAGGGGATACTGTCACGAACCTATACCTCGGTCCGTGACTTATCCGGAATACCCAGGAATGCGCAAGGGAACGCGCGCACAAACTCAGGAATACGAAGTAATGGACTAGTGGAACTAGCCAAGACGACGCGCGTGAAAGGATTGGATAATCCTTTCCTTCCTATTCAAGAAAGACCTGGTCCGGAACCGGGACTTACCAAGCGAAAGGTCAGATGACCTCACATGACTTGTTTGTTGATCAATCAACAAAAGATCGTTGATTGATAAACAAAGTCCGTTGATCGGTAAACGAAGATTGTTGATCAATCACCTGACGAGCGGAGCTTGTCAGGGATTAATGCCATTGGACGATATACTTAGAAACCTTCCAGCACATTCCATGCTATCTTTAGAACGCTTCTAGAGTATTCCATGGGCCCACCCGTGGAGCGGAGTTGGGCCTCCCCTAAAGTACGCACAGACCATGTATTCAGGTATATAAGCTGGAGCAATGTAACAGACAGTCCCTCAGACTGTCCACTTGCGACATCCCCACTTGTACCTTCCTGTCTTCAGAGCAGCTTCCCACCATTGGGTTGTTCCTCATCTTTGTTTTGCTACTCGTGGTCCATAGTTCCTTGTCCTTGTTCTACTCCTTGTTTGGTTCGACATCAGCCACCCTGATCCTTGTGACCTTGAGCCTTGCTGTTGCGTATAAACAGTGAGCACTCATCACATAACGCTTGTTCGACTTGAACTGATCTGTGACGTGATACTCGAGTATATGGATGAATCTTGACTGACACGGGCAACTTAGCTAAGTTGCACAGCCACTAGGTCGATTTAGTAGACACTAGGGTATCCCGAGGGATAAGCTTCAATCGAATGATTGGAATGACGCGAATGGAAGAGGAAGAAGACGACAGTGATGATTCAAGAAGACCAAGCTGGAGAGTCTTGGTCTTCAATACACGACTTATATACAGTTACACGCTGGCTTTAAAGCGCAGCTTGGAATACCGAACCCTAGTACACCTATCCTAGTAATGAGTCACTATTTATCCTGAAACACCGGCGAACCCAAATGCCGGCGACGCGTAAGTGTCCATGACTAATAAGGGCTTACTATCGTAGTCATAACCGAGTAGTAAGCGTCCCGAACTCCGAGAACTCGTAATGATGATGATTATCAGTCCGCGACATGTCAACCCGTGACACCTAAGCTGGGAAGTGGGGGGGACGCGGTACAACCTAAGGGCGGAAGTGTGCATCAGTTTTTCTAGATATAGCCTGGCAGGCAGCACCCGGGTCAGCTCGTGAAGAGCTTCCCTAGGCGCCGTCCGAAAAGCTCCTGATATCACCTTCACACCATCGTTCATGACGGCCTGAATCTTCTTGATCAACCCAAGTTTGTTACGGGAGTTGATCCACAGTTGACACCTGTATGACAGTACCGGGAGGCAGACGGCGTTAAACACCAACCGCCACTTGGCCATAGAGAGGCCCCAGTGTGTGTTCCCTAGCACAGACAGAGCTTTTAGGCTCGCCCGCGCTCGGTTACACATGATGTCGACGTGCTCGTTCCACTGTAACCTGTGGTTCACAAAGAACCCCAGGTACCGTACTAAAGCTTTCGCCTCGACCCAGTAGGTGTTCAGAGCTCCGGTACTTCCCCCGTGAGGGGTTCGCCGATCGCCTTTGGGGTGCTTACTGGGCCTCCTCGACTCAGAATGAGGTCGTGGCTTGGGTTTGGGGTGGGGGCACACTGGCTGTGACGCCGGGCCCTTAGCCTCCCCGTCCAGAGGTTGCAGTTTTTCCTCCACTCCATGGATGCGGAGCTCCAAGCCATTCGGCACGTCCTCACTGTCGAGGCGAGACTGCCTAGGGGGGCGGAAGAAGATCAGTTCTGTTTTGTCCGGCTCGATGGCCAGACCATTGCGACTTAACCAGTCGTCGCAGATACTATACCCTTGGCGTAAGGCGTCCTTGACCGTGTTCCAGTCTCGACCCTGCGCTGTGATCAATCCATCATCGACATACATGGCGAAGGTGCAGCCTGGTGTGGCGCTCAACTTTGCCAAGAGCGGAGCGGTGTAGATGGCGGAGAGTATGGGAGAGACAGGGGATCCCTGAGGTGTCCCCTTCGCCTGTTCCTGCTCATCCGACATCTTGCCGTTGAACGTGAGGTTAACTTGCCATTCCGAAAGGAAGGACCTGACCCAGTTACACAAGCCCGGGGAAAAACCCATGAGGGCCATGACGTGGGATAGTCGATCCTTATCCACGTTGTCGAAGAACCCAGAGATGTCGAAAAGAAGTGCGCCACACTTCATCTTCATCCGAAGGGCTACTTCAACGTCATGTATGAGGCTGAGGCCGGCATCGATGGTAGACGAGAACCGACGCGTGCCGAATTGGGTGGTGGGGAGGAGGTGGTGTTTGTCCAGGTTGTACATGAGCCGGCTAGACACTCCTTTCTCGATGAGCTTGCTCATAGTCTCGAGCAGACTGATGGGGTGGTAAGCTTTGGCGATGGCATAGTCCGCCTTGTCTGGTTTGGGAATTACCACCACCAGGGCATGGCACCAAAGGCTGGGGTGGTATCCGTTGGCTAGACAAGCGTTGGCAAGCCAGGTGAGGTGTTCACCGAGCACAGGCCACGCCGTTTTGAGCATGCCCCAGCTGATACCTGAAGATCCCGGGGCAGACTTATTTGTCGTCTGGCACAAAAGAGCCAATAACTCTTTGGCGGAGAAATCAGCAAACACGCGGGGGGGATTAGGTGTGGGGTCGTCATATTGTACAAGACAGGGTGGGGAGTGGGCGGGTGGAAAAAACCGCGCGGTGAGCAGAGCGGCCATGGCGTCTGGTTCGCTGGTAAGGGAGCCATTAGCCTGCCGCAGAGCATGAACCTCTGTCATACGGCGGCCGTGTCTCCATTTGGCTACATCCCAGACGTAACCGGATTCAACTGCGTCGTCCGCCCATGCGCGCTTCGCAAGGAGCGCTGCGCGGCGCATGTTACGGCAAGCTTGTGTCCTCTCGTCCGACTTGGAGGATGTGGATGACGTAGCCCGCAAGGCTTTCGCCGCGGCGTCACAATCCTTATTCCACCAAGGACGGGAGAAGGAACCTCTAGCCTTCTTGTGTGTCAAGTGTTCTTCGCAGGCGTCGTGGACGGCCGCCTGGAGTTTGACAGCAAAGTCGTCAATGGTGCCAGGGGAGGAGAGAGACTGGAGAGGTGGGAGTTGTGCAGCAATAGTTTGACGCCATCGCTTCTCTTCTTCCTCGCCCAAGTCAAATTTGAACGTACAGAGGGTATCGACCTTCGACGTTCGGTTGTGGCTCCTGGCGATCCAAGACGAGCGAATGCCCGCATGATCAGACCCTAAGGAGGCTTCCCAATCCACCATGGGGGGGCTGAGGATGGTATCGAGGACCGCGGCGAAGTTATGCCATGTCAGGTCCAAGGTAGAGTCCCGCTGGCCTTCCTGTCCAAGGCGGGTGATGGTCCCAGGGGGGGTCTGCAGCTCGAACGTCTGATGTGCCGCCCATTGCTCGAACAGGCGCACGTGTTTAGACGGAGACCAACCTGCCGGGGACCAAGTGGGGGAGTGTAAGTTGAAGTCCCCGAGGAGTATAGTAGGTATCGTGGAGTCGAGATCCAGAGCCATAAGGGCCCTTAGACAAGTATCGTCCTCCACATCGTGGTAAAAGTTAATAACGCGTAACGTGCTGCGGTTGTCCATAATGTCAGTGATGAGTATACAGTTATGTTTAACAAGGTCCCATCGCGGTGCTACTGAGATATTCCGTAGGTGATGGGGCCGTGTCGTATCGTATGTACATATATAAGTGAGGACTTTGGCGGGGGTAGCGTCGGTAGTGAACGGGGAAAGACATTTCCAGTTGGGGTGAGACACCCCTCCTAGAATTGCTTCCCCCGAACGCTTCCTATCTGACCTCCGATTGCCCACAACCGAGAAAAAGGGTTCCGAAATGAAGAGAAAGTCGTCAGTAATGTTAGTTTCAAGGAGGGCGTGTGTTACATGCGAGCAGCACGTGAGCCTGACTTAGGCAGCTAAAGGGTGAACGCGATGACTTAGCGAATTCCCAACTCTAGCACGAAGGCAGAGTAACGTCTCAACGCGCGAAGGCGGAGTTCTTGTTCGATTGTTCCATATCGGAACCGCGATCCCGAAGGATGAGAGAGAGAGAGAGAGAACACGTTTGATAACAAGCGGAGAATGGTACAAGAAATCCAAGCTATCGACTACAACAGTCGATAGCTTCCTTATATCCTACTAGCGCGATGCGCCTTCGTCAGCGAGACCGCCACTACTACTAGTCTGCTAAGTAATCGTCCACAGGTGTACAGTCATCGTATCGTAAGCCATCAGTCATGGTACAGTAATCCGTCAGTAAGCCATCAGTCAATCATCAGTCATCGTACAGTAACGGGATCAGTCAGCCATGTGTTGTACAGTAAAAGTCCCCTTGATCACGCCCCCTCGGTTATCGGTTAGGTCAGATACCTGTTATGACCTGGGACGTTACATCACCCCCTTCACAAGGGTGAGCGCCCTCGCTCCACTACCCAGTTAGGCACTGTTGTTAGTCCTACGTCCGTCTCGTGTTCGTCTCGTACCCGCAGAATGGCATGGGCCCTCCCCAACCGTTTGGCCGAGTGGCGAGCGCGGTCGACTTGGACGAAGATATCGTCCTCTAGCCGCTTGATCGCTACTTCAAGCTCCTTGATGATTTCTTGGGAGGCGCGGTAGTGCCTTACTTCGGCTGCCAGGGAGATGTCCCCTAGCCGAGCAAGGGCCTCGTCGACCTGGCGTCGTCCCCGGAAGTCAGCACCTAGGTACTGTAAGTCCTCATGGGAATACTCAGCGGCTGGTCCCATATCTCGGCAGGGTTCCGTGTGGATCTCCCCTCGGTATACTGGTGAGTGGCGCCCCATGGTCCCGAAGACTTCCGGGTTATCGCACATTCGCACCCACACATATCGGGCAGGAATGCGACGCCCCTCATGCTCGATGACCATGGGCACCCAGTTCATCCCGTTGTTGAGGACGAAGCCGCTGGGGGTAGGCGATAGTGTTACGCTCAGACCCTACTCAAGCAACCAAGACACAGAGACAACGCAAGTGTTTACATGAACACTGGAAAAGTTGCCATGATTACCCAGAAGCGCACACCTGGGAGTCACGTGCAGAAGAAGACACCGAAGAAGAAGAAGCCGCATGCGCACTTGTAGCGGCAGAAGATGATATTTACCTCGCCTATGACGAGGCGCGCAGAGTTCGCCAGCTTGTGAGTAATCTAATAACTCACGGAAGTACACCAGATGCTGGCAGGAGGATCACTACAGGACAGTTGAGGGTCACGTGATATGATCATGTGATACCCCCGGGTCACGGGATCTGACCTAAGCAATAAGTCAGGGGGGCGCGCAAGGACGGATTGTCCCAGGCCACAGTATGTATCTGGCCTAACTCATAACTCAGGGGACGTTGGAAGAAGCCATGGAATTGGCGGAAGACAGTTGTGTCCCGAAGACGACCAACGACGACAAAACCGCGATTGTGTGGTGTAAGACCCGAGGCCTGAACGCTGGATGAACTCAGCGGGCCACGCCTTGTAGTTGGGACGCACTCCAACGGGCCGGGTTTAATCCCCTTTCGGGTATGTGTTCAAGATGGATTAGTCCAAGGAGCGCCTGTGTTAGCGCCGAGGCCATTGCTTACTGTTGCATGGCGTGTTTTTGTTGTGGATGACATTTCCCACTTACGCTTACTATTTACTTATTGATCTCGCTTACTGATGCGATGAGGTGGGCTGACTGATGCCCTGTGGATGCTTACTCACTAATTGGAGGTGCTTGGTCACTCGTTGGTGGGGACGCTTACTTATGGCTTATTGATGCCTTATTCATGTGCTGATTGACGTGAGTCATCATACTTATTATTCATTACTCATGTTGTATTTGTCGCCTTTGTTGGCTTGACGGACTCTTACCTTTTATGGTTGTAACTGTTTACTATATATACTATACAAGCTGCGCTATGGTTCGCTAGCTTAGTTGTCTTGAAACCCACCTGTATTACTCTCAGGAAATTCAGACAGTCTTAAAGCAGAAGTCATTGTTCAGTGTGACTTTCTTGTTGCCAACTTAAGTGTTAGGCGTTGCCACCTTGAAACGAACCTCAAGCTAGGCGGTATAAGGGGACCTTATTGGTTATTCGCCCTTTACAAGTCATTCAAGTCGTTCCTGAGTTCAGAAGCCGTGCGCTTTGCTCAGAGTTGAAGCAAGGAAGACCCATCGGATCCAAGTCGGATCAACGTTCAGTGGGAACATAACAGATAGGGTACGGAAAGGGCGCCTCGGCGCATCCGCTCGGCGCGCATGGATGGGTGATGTGTCTCGTGCCTCGGCGTAAGATGGTAGCCCTCGTATGGCATACCCTTCCTCCGCAGTCGGTCCGTAGACGACAGCAGTCGGTAGTGATCGTTCTTCGTCATCCACGGTTTCATTGGTAACGTCGACGTTTTCTTCTTCTTCGTGGGTGATTCGTGGGGGGATGCGCATGGGAGCGCAGTGGCAGTAATCTTGGGGGTTATCGCACCTGGTGCAGATAATGTTGGCGTCATGGTATGATCCCTCGGAGGATCCGTTGCTGCTGGACTGGTCGACGGCGATGGTGGACGTAGCAGCGGAGGAGGGCTGGAGGACACTTGCCTCATCAATCTCTGGATCCTCGTCCGTCTCTCCTGCGGCGTCATCCTCGTTATCTGATCCAGCCGCCAGGAGGTCATCACCTCCTTCAACAACCCGTAGTCCCTCCTCATCTGTCTCCACTCTTCCGCTTGCGGGTGTGGGGAATCGCCGGCGAGCCTCGGCCAGGTCTCGTTCTTGTTGTTCTCGCTCGTCCTGGTCGCGTTCTGCTGCTGCTCTGACGTGTTCGACTGCAGAGCAGAATGGGTCGTCCACGTTGTTGTTGTCATCGTACGTGGTGAGCTCTCTGGTGTAAGGGAGGTCAAGGTTGATGATGGTGAGTGGGACATGGGACATGTTAGGAGTGGGTTTAGAGGATGCGTCTCCCAAAGGTCCTGTCGAGACTGCTTTTATGTGAGTCTTGGCAGTTGGATGGGTTTGTTTGTACTTCCTTATCTCTTCGTCCGCATGCACATCGTCCCACGAGACCCACTGGTTGTCCGAGTCGACGTAGCCTTTCCACTTGATTAGGTACTGCAGTTTACGCCCTCTTCCACGCCTTCTTGAGTCTAGTACTTTTTCGACCTCGTATTCTTCCACGTCTCCTACCAATTCTGGTGGTGGGCGTTGATAGTTTACGCCATGAGTCTCCGTTTCTTTGTAAGGGGTCAGGAGATCTGTGTGGAAGACATCATGGATGCTCCACTGTGTGGGAAGTTCGAGTTGATAGTTCACAGGAGACATCACCTGGACAATCTGGAACGGTCCATGTCTTCTGGGCGCAAGCTTCGTGGTTGGCTGGTTGGTACGTAGGTGGCGTCCTTCAAGCCAGACCCTGTCCCCTATCTGATATTTGGGGGTGTCACGATGCTTGATCCATGACTGTTGCGCGCGCCGCATGTGATCTTGTGCCTGCTCTCTTATCTCCTTCAATTGTGCTAGTCTCTTCTCGACCCTTGGTATTGGCGACTTTTTATCTGTCCAGTTAGTAACAGGGTGATAACCCATTAGTAACTTGAACGGTGTTTCGCGCGTGGATTCGTTTGCCCAATTGTTATGTGCGAACTCTGCTAACGCCAGATGGTCCGCCCAGTTGTTCTGTCTCTTGTTAGCCCAGAGCCTGAGGTACTGTTCCAACCATTGGTTGGTCCGTTCCGACTGTCCATCAGTCCGTGGGTGGTAGGCTGTCGAGATGTTTTGTCGTATTCCCAGTACGCGACATAGTTCTCTTGTAAATTTTGACGCGAACCGGGGGTCTCTGTCGCTGATGATCTTTGATGGTAGTCCAAACCGCGCTACCACATGCTGTGCGTATAGTGCCGCGGTTTCTTTTCCTGAGATCTCCTCTTTGCATGGTATGAAAATGGCCGCTTTGGAGCAGTCATGGTCTGTGACAGTAAGTACCGAGTCGTATCCTCTTGATACTGGAAGCTTCGTGATGAAATCTAGCGCCACTACCTCGAATGGCAGCGCTTCGGACTGTGGAAATATTGGTTGTAACGGGGCTCTTGTCTTTTGTGTGTTGACCTTGCACCGTTGACATTCTGCACATCCTCGAACGTATTCCGCAACATCTTGTTTCATTGTTGGCCACCAATAGTGGCGTTCCACTAATTGCGTTGTTCGGCTGATTCCTGGATGGCCATGAATGGGTGGATCGTGGTGTGTGGAAATTACTTCTCTGATTTCCTCCATTGATCCTGTTACGACGAGCTGTTGTCCTCTGTACCACCAGAGCCCATCTGCTTTTGTCAGTTTGTGGGGGTCGACCCACTTACGTATCTTTTGTTCGTCCTGTTGCCGGGTGGTTGTGGTTGTTCGTACGAATATCCTGTCTGGTAATACCACGACGTCTTCGTTGTCTTCTTCTCCTTGATCGTAATCGGGTCTTCGAGATAGTGCGTCGGCTCGTCCATTGGCCGTGCCTTTGACATGATGTATCTCGAAGTTGTATTCCGCAAGTTCGAGTACTTCCCTGGCAATTCGTCTACTGATCTTTTGGGGATCTCGCCAGTATTTGAGGTTGAGATGGTCGGAGAAAATGCGTACTTTATGTGACAAGCCTGCTAACAGGTGTCGCCAGTTTCGCAATGCCTTTACTATGGCCAATAACTCTAGGTTGTAGATGTCGTAGTTGCGTTCGGCGGCGTTGAGTGTTGACGAGTAGTAACCCACAGGGTGTCGTTTTCCGTCTTGTTTCTTTTGTAGTAATACCGCTCCAACTGCAAATCCTGACGCGTCCACTTCTAGGTCGAATTGCTGGGTCTGGTCTGCGTGTGCTAATATGGGTTCTGTGGTGACTCGTTTCTTGAGCGTGTCAAATGCTGCTTGATGTCTTGTTCCCCATTGCCATGGTTCGTCTTTTCGCGTAAGCTCGTTGAGCGGCTTGGCGATGTTGGCAAATCCTCTAATAAACTGCCGATAAAAGTTGCAAAACCCAAGGAATGATCGTACGTCCTTTACTGATGTGGGGGTTTGCCAATCGCGGACGCCCGAAATTTTGATGGGGTCCATGCGTGTCACCCCCTCTTCAAGGATTACCCCCAGGTAATCAATACTGGGAGCGTTGAAGACACATTTTTCGGGTTTGAAAAAGAGGTCGTTCTTTTGTGCTATGGCGAGCACGTCGCGAACTGCGTCTTGGTGTTTCTCGATTGCCAGCGGTTGCCTTTTGGTCGCTATAGCAATATTGTCCATGTATACCCTGATTGTTGTTCCTGCCGCGTCGTGTTTCGCGATTATTGGTTGATAGATCGTGTTCATGAAGCTTTGGAATGTTGCCGGTGAGTTGCATAGTCCAAAGTACATGACAGTCGGCTCGAATAGTCCCCGACGTGTTTTGAATGCTGCCTTAGGTTCGTCTCCTTCCTTTATCCGGATGTTGTTGTATCCTTGCCGGACGTCGAGCTTACTGAATATTTGTGCTCCTCCCAGATCTCTGACGAGATCATCAATGAGGGGAAGTGGGTATTGGTTTTGTATGGTCCACTCATTGATCTTCCTATAGTCCTGTACGGGTCGTAGCTTCCCGTCCTTCTTTTTAATAAAAAAGAAGGATGATGCGTACGGGGATTTTGATGGACGAATGTACCCTTTGTCCAGTTGTTCGTCGATAAACTCGTCTAGCGCGGCGTCTTCCACCCTTGTCATCGGGTATACTTTGCAATCGATAACATCTGGTGCTCCCTTCTTGAGTTCAATTGCGTGATCGCAACTTCGTTTTGGTGGGAATCTCTTCGCCTCTTCTTCGCTGAATACCCGTGCAAATTGTTGGTATTCTTTTGGTACTTCGACTTTCTTGGTATATTGCTTGGCGTCTATGGCCAGCTCGACCGCCGATCGTCGTCCATACACTTGTTCTTCTATTGTTGTCATGATTCGTTCTTTTGCCTCGGTGGTGAACATCCTCGAGACTTTGACGTCATTTTGCTCCTCGTTAAGCAACTTTGCTAGTACGGCCCTTCTGTCGTTTGGGTTGACCGTCCGTAGTACGATAGGAAGCTGTTTCTCGTCGATCGTAGCATGTCGCCAACTGAACCTTGGTTCATATGTTGCGAGCCATGGGTACCCTAGTAATATGTCTTCCCTGCCAATATCGGTGATTAGGAAGCGCATTTCTTTTTTTGTTCCTCCTGTTTCCACGTTAAGCGTGAGGTAGTGCGTGATCTGCCCCGCTTTATTAGTGGTATCGTCGATGTTATAGATATTTTTTGGCTTATCTAGAGCCCGTTGTCCCATTCCCATCCTTTTGACGAATTGTGGATGTATGAAATTGTCAGTGGCTCCTGAGTCCACCAACACTTTGATGTCGGCCATGTTGTAACTTGCACGAATGGATACTGGTACTCGCATAGATCGGTAGCGCATAATGTACACAGAGTTACAACGTATTGCCCTCACCCAGGCCGCCGGGTTCAGGCGTTTCCAAAATCCTGTCCCATTAACTGCTGTAGGACCAGGTCTTTGACTTCTTCGTCCTCTCCTGCTACTCCTCACAGCCATTCCGCTGCCTTTTCTTCTTTGGTTGTTGTTGTTTCGGCTGTGCATGTTTGCGCATTTCGTTGCCTCCTCGGTTGCCTGCAGTCGTGGCTGATGTGTCCCATCTTCTGGCAGTTGTAACACTGCGTCTGGCTGTGGTCTCGTTTGAACTGCCTCTGTATGAATCCCCCTCGAGGTGGGAATGGCGGTTGTGGGGGTCTAGCGTTCCTGGGATGGTTCGCTGTGACGTCTTCAGCCCCTGCCAATCGCCCTCGTACGCGATCTGCGGATGTGTCCATTCGGTCGTCGTTCTGTAGTGGTGCTAGCAACTTAGCTAGTGCTCCTCCTGTTGCACGCCCTGGTTTGAAGGCGTCTAGATTCCCCCGGACCGTTTGCATGTGAATCCATTTCTGTTGCCTCTTCAGGGCGGATTCTCTCCATTCCTCGTAGTTTCGGGGGTCATCGTGTTGGTACATTGTTTCGTATAGTGCGCGTGGTAGTCCTCTTGTGAAGTACTTGAGCGTTCGTTCGGCGTTGATGTTGTACCCCGCATGTCGAACGAGTTGTTCGAATTGGGCGATGTAGTCGTCGATTTTTCCATCCTTCATGTGGATACCGGCATCGAGCTGAGCTTGTGCTCGTTCTTTGCTGAGTACGTCGCCGAACTGTCTTTGAAAGGCGTGGAGCAGATTCTCCCACAGCCTGTTATCGAATTGGTTGGTGCCCGTGGCGACCTCGTTGACGAGCCATCGACTTGCCGACATAACCCATTGGTTAACCGCATTTCCCTGGATGTATGTGAGAAACAACATAGCTTTCTGATACTTATTCAGCATAGCTGAATGATTTGCGTTGACTCCTGCATAGACCTCCCATTGGAGGATAAATGCCTCGGCTTGTGATCTGCTTCCTGTAAATGTAGGTGGCGGGTTACCAATGAACTTGCCATTCCCTCCTTGGTGTGCGTTGTGGGCTACCGCAGGTCCCACTAGAGGTGATCCTCCTCCTCCGCCCGGCTGTCCTCCTCCTGGCGGTCCTCGTCCCCCGCCTGGCGGTCCTCGTCCTTGTCCATTATCTTGTGGTCGCAAGGGCGGAAACGGCCTGTTTTCTGGTGATGGTACCCTGTTACGGTTGAGCCGAAACTCGTAGAACATGTCTGTTCCTTCAGGGATACTGGGCGCGTCAGGGACGTCTGGTCCCATAGCTCGGTTAGCGGCTTCCATGTCTTCTGGTTGTAGTTGTTGAACGTGGCCAGTTTGTTCGTTTATGACCAGTTGGGGTGGCGACACTTCTGTTTGAGTAGTCATGTAGCTGTATGGTATTCCTCGAATTGGTTCGGGGATGTGCAACTCAGCTGTTTGCGCGGTTAGTGCTTCTACCTCCGGTGATTGTACTGCGATTTCCTCGGGTTCTGGTACTTCACTTCGTGGGGTTGGTGATCGTTCGCTAGTGTGGCTTGATACTGCCGCTGTTTCCGATCGTAGTTGAAATTCGGCCCTTGGTGGTTCCGAATCAAGGGTGTCCTCTTGGCCGTCTACTGGCCCTTGTCAGCTGATCGGTCTTGCGTTGACTAGTGGTATATTGATGTGCAAGTCGTCAGCTGCTGGTCGTGTTGCTTCGAAGTAATTGTTTGTGTTGCTCCACCTGAGCTCGACCCAGCAACAGCGTTCCCTGTTGAATACTATGGGATGAAATCGCTGTGCGGTGGCTGCTTCCGCGTAATATCCTGTGTTATTTTCTTCGGATCTTCTGGTATCCGGCACGTGTCGCCACCTTACTCGTCCTACCAGGTATTGAGTAGGTGCGTCCCTTTCTCTTGAGTCGATACGATAGGGCACAAAGTCCCAGCCGTCTTTGGTGTTAAGAGTTGCCACGGCGTTCGATTTTTAGGAGAGCTTGGATTTAATGTTACGTGCGAGCAGCACGTGAGCCTGACTTAGGCAGCTAAAGGGTGAACGCGATGACTTAGCGAATTCCCAACTCTAGCACGAAGGCAGAGTAACGTCTCAACACGCGAAGGCGGAGTTCTTGTTCGATTGTTCCGTATTGGAACCGCGATCCCGAAGGATGAGAGAGAGAGAGAGAGAACACGTTTGATAACAAGCGGAGAATGGTACAAGAAATCCAAGCTATCGACTACAACAGTCGATAGCTTCCTTATATCCTACTAGCGCGATCCGCCTTCGTCAGCGAGACCGCCACTACTACTAGTCTGCTAAGTAATCGTCCACAGGTGTACAGTCATCGTATCGTAAGCCATCAGTCATGGTACAGTAATCCGTCAGTAAGCCATCAGTCAATCATCAGTCATCGTACAGTAACGGGATCAGTCAGCCATGTGTTGTACAGTAAAAGTCCCCTTGATCACGCCCCCTCGGTTATCGGTTAGGTCAGATACCTGTTATGACCCGGGACGTTACAGCGTGCATGGTAGCGTTCATCTTCCTCATGTTAGCAGCAAGGATATGGTGCTCACGCATCGTCCCCCTCCTTCATGATAGCGTCTTCAACTCCCTTAATAAAAGTACGGAGTATGTGAGTGTGTGTGTTTTCAGAGAAAGGGCGGCCTCCTAGCAGCGGGGCGAAGTTAAACGCCGCTCGGACTAGGAGCCCGAAGCCTTCATCAGTGATCTGATCCATGCTGATGTCGGAACGCTTGGTGTGACGGAGAAGCATGCGTGCCCATATCCAGTCCGGTGGTGCGGTCAGTTTACGGTTAGCCTTGCACATTTTCTCTGTTAACATCCGGCACTGGGCGACGGCGCAGTTCTCGATCTCGTCTCCCGTAATGATTCCAGTGATGATGTTGCGGATGCTGTGGATTGTATCTTTGTCTGCATCTGTCTTCGCGACACTTCGAAGCACTTTCGACACCGTACGTCCTGAGCCATCGCCCCCCATCTGAATATCGCAGTCCTCGATAACCCATGTTTGGTTGATGGCATGACGCATCCCATTGAGGCTGGCCAAGAGTTCCTCCGCCGTCTCTGGTAAGAGATACTTGGCGAAGAAAATTGAGCCCGGCAGTTTGTTATAGAAGTAATTGAGAGGTGTAAGTGCATCGCCATTACCATTGCCACCCCACTGTTCATCGATGGCTCTGAAATAGGCGGCGTGATCGGCCTTGTCTGCCTCATCCGCTTCATCAGCGAGTGTCATCCTAGTGGCGCTGCTTGTGAGTGGGAGGTCGCTCATGGCGGCAAAGCGAACCCTAAGGTCTTCAATTGCACGTTCACCTGTGTGAGCTAGACCGCCCCAGTTCTCGTCCCATTCCGTGGCCTCATCCCCTTCCTTGTCGTGTAGAAAGATGTCGGGGTATTTCGCCAGAACCTCCTCCTCAGATATGAGATCGATCGTGCTCAGCACTTGGACTCCATCCGCTCGACGCAGTGCCTTTGTGTTCGGCGAAGGTGTCGGAGCGGCAGGGAGGGGGGAAAACAAAGCGGCAGGAACGGCACTGAAGTTTACATTGGTAACATCGTCCTCATCCAACCAACCCTTGATATTTGCGGGTGAAATGTCGGCGAGGGTGGCAAAGTAGTTGCTCGACCCAGCAACCCCTTGATAGGGGTGCGTGGCCAAGGGAGGTTTTGGGGCAGAAGCAAGGCCCGCGGCGGCCGGTGCTGTACCTGTAGCCTCCACTCTGCGTTGATTACCAGTTTTTATCTTCTTCCCTCTTCCTTTCTTACGCGAAGGGAGAGTGGATTCGTTAAGAGGCTTGGGCTCCCATTGTGTGGGTACGTCCTCCGTTGACGACACCGAGTTGATAACTGGGGTAGGGGTTGTGGAGGGGACAGATGTGGGAGTAGGTTCAAGGGGCGGCGAGGAGAAGTCACCCTTCTTTGGGCAGTCACGGGAGCGTGCGTGATGTCCCGCTTTTCCACAAAGGATACATTTGGGGGGGCAATTGCATGGACCATTATGTCCTGCTTTGCAGTGATAGGAATGTTGGTCAGAATGGTGGGCGCCACCACACCTGAAGCACTTCACCGCATTGGGGGGAAGGCGACATAGAGGGGAGCGCATATTGTGGCCCGTCATATGACAACGGAGCATTGGTTGAAATTCGGTTGTTCCCCTGCAAATACCACAACGACACGTCGGCCGAACATGTGGACAGGAGAGTTCATGATGAGCTTGGTATGGGCGCCGGTGGGGTCAAGGATACAGACAAGTACGGTGGTGGCAGGCTTGGACCGAACCATGGCCATGCTTTGCCACCGCGCATTGTGTATCAGAGTGACGTTACGGAAGCAGGGGTTGCGGACAACTTCTTCAGTGAGGAGGATGTCGTTTGGGATAGTGCCGTCAGAGAGAGATGTAGGGGTGTTCCGGAATTGGAGCCAAGCCCAACCTTGTCCAGGTACCGCTTTTCCGCGGTTCCCCAAAGGGTGAGTGAGGCCAGATTGGAACTGTCTGATCTTTTCAAAGGCGACTTGTCCGGCGAACTTGTAAACAAAGTTGCCGGTGGTTTCCTTCGATGATGCCCAATGTCCGCTGACGAGAGGTGGTGCATAGGCACTAGCCGTCTCAAGCTGCTTGCGCGCTAACATGACGATGGTTTTGCCCGACCGCGAGCGGATACTCTCTTCCTCAACCGAATCGGTGAGGCCCCCATCACGTTGGATGGTGATGTTGGTGAAGAGAGGTGCCACTTGGCCAGTACGAGCAGGGGGGTAGGAAGTGCGGGCCGGTCCGGAGCTATTACCCACGTGGGTGGCGTTCGCTCGTTTCCGACCTGCCGGGGTCCAAACCGCCTCCCGCCGCGGGGGAGGAACGCCTACAGGACGAGACATCTGCATAGGCAGCTCTGGGAAGTCTACAAGACTATCCGAGGCTACTGCCGCAAGCTCATCCACAGTAGACGTCGGTGGTGCGGAGGACACTGGAGTAATGACGGAGGGTGGTTTACGTTCTGGGATAGGAGTAGTCTGCTGCGCGGACACTGCGGCTTTCGCCGGCTGTTGTGTGCGACGCTGCAGCAGAACCTGTGGGTGGTTAGGAGCCGCTGTCCGAGAGGGCGTGGCAGGTTTCGTTGCATGTTGTAGGGGAGGAGGGGGACGCGGGTCTGTGGCGGGAGGGCGGCATTTGCCAGTCTCCACCGCCACAAGTCGTGCCTCTAGCCCTTCGAACTTGTTATTCATGTTCGTAATGCCCGCCAGTATCTGTGCAAGGGGGTCGTTAGGGGGGGGGAAGGTTGGGACGTTACCTCCACTGTGGTAGGCTCCGTCTCCATTACGTTCGCCGGGTTATGTATCGAGGACTGTACTCCCTGAAGCTCGTCGTCGAGCAGCGGTTCAGGGAGCACCGCCAGAGGGGGTTCTTCGTCTGCAAGGTCAACGCGTGGGGGTTCCTGCGAGTCTGGCACCAGCTGTCACGAACCTATGCCTCGGTCCGTGACTTATCCGGAATACCCAGGAACGCGCAAGGGAACGTGCGCACAAACTCAGGAATACAAAGTAATGGACTAGTGGAACTAGCCAAGACGACGCGCGTGAAAGGATTGGATAATCCTTTCCTTCCTATTCAAGAAAGACCCGGTCCGGAACCGGGACTTACCAAGCGAAAGGTCAGATGACCTCACATGACTTGTTTGTTGATCAATCAACAAAAGATTGTTGATTGATAAACAAAGTCCGTTGATCGGTAAACGAAGATTGTTGATCAATCACCTGACGAGCGGAGCTTGTCAGGGATTAATGCCATTGGACGATATACTTAGAAACCTTCCAGCACATTCCATGCTATCTTTAGAACGCTTCTAGAGTATTCCATGGGCCCACCCGTGGAGCGGAGTTGGGCCTCCCCTAAAGTACGCACAGACCATGTATTCAGGTATATAAGCTGGAGCAATGTAACAGACAGTCCCTCAGACTGTCCACTTGCGACATCCCCACTTGTACATCCTTGTCTTCAGAGCAGCTTCCCATCATTGGGTTGTTCCTCATCCTTGTCTTGTTACTCGTGGTCCATTGTTCCCTGTCCCTGTTCTACTTCCTTGTCGGTTCGACGTTAGCCACCCTGTTCCTCGTGATCCTTGGTCTCGCTGTTGCGATTAAACAGTGAGACACTCATCACACTTGGACAGTCTTAGCTTGCTAACCACGAACCTTCTCAGTGTCTGACTACGATTACTCCGAGTTTGGAGCGTGGGACGCTGATTCAGGCTCCTTCCACAACACTGACGACTCCCCCCCTCGCCTGTTTCCGTGGCTTCCAAGTGCCCCACTGCCCCCGTCATCACCCCCTCGTTTACCGTTGTCCCCGTTAGGACAAGTCCTCCCATTCCCCCCGTTCTTCTTGTCACCCCCACCAGAGATCCCTCTAGTTGTTGAGAGGATCGCCTCCCCCCAATGTTCCCCTGCCAATTCCCTGCCAGTTGCTCGGACTCCAACCCCTGAGCTTCGTTACCCGTCCCCAGCTCCCTTGCCCCTGTCACCCCCCTCAGTCCGATTGGTCTCCCCAGTCCCTCGTCCAGCGTCGTCCCCAGTCTTTCGTATTCCAACCCCGGCCCTCCATCCTTTGACGCCCCCTCCTCGCCCACCGACCCCAGACTCCCCCATCGATTACGAAGCCGGAGAGCTTCGTGTAGCCTTCTACGCGGCACAGCGTGCATCCCCTGCACCCGTAGAAGAGAATCAAGAGAACCATTCCCCCACACCTGTCCCTGCCCCCGTCAACCGCCCCCCATCCTGCCTCCGAGTTAGAGGAGAGCACCCCCACCAATACCTTGCAGTCCACACCCCTCGAGGAGAGGAGTGGCAACAAATCTCGGAGTTCCACCAGTTCTCCATCCACACGATCCGCACAGCAGAGGCTCTGTGCAGCGATCCTCCCGTCTTCACCAGCGTCATCCCCTTCCGATTCTCGTCCCCCCACTTCTTGACTATCTACCCCCGCAACCGAAACCTTGCCATCTCCCTCGGCATCCAACCAATCTACGCCTGCTGTAAAGCAGTCTTAGACCTCCCCAGCGAAGACCTCCCCCTCGGGTCTATCAAGTACTGTTTCAGAGACAGTATCTGAGACGCGTTCAGGTCACTGAACAATCTCATTCGTGAAGCGTACGTATATACGCTTGTCATCCTTGAAGTTCACGACTTCTTGGACGGGAGAGTGGTGACCACGTACGGTCACCTTGCATTTTTTGAAGAAAACGTTTACGGAGTGTACCAAGGGTACCACTTCGACGACTCAGTGAGGACCCGCCCTCACCTCCTTTCATATTGTTTCACGCCCCGCATCCCGGCGGACCCCTTCAATTTTATATCAACCTACAGTGACAACCTTCCTTTGTAGCCATTTACTTTAATTAGTAAGTGGTAGTACAAATTGTTGTCACTTCCTTGTCAATACATTGGGGTTCGCGTGTCCAGTGTCCATCATCCCAGTTCGCCTTCAAGAAGGAGAAAGACTCTGAAGAGCCCACAACTTCTTTGAGACTCACCGCCTCCTCCAACTCAGGACTTATTACCCTGAGACATCCTTGTTCGACGCCAGTCAGTGTGATATCATTGACTGTTGGAGTGACCCTCCAATTATCTTAAACAAACTCCGAGACCTCCTGCCCTTTGGTAAAGTAACTTACCAGTGGGACTACGAAGATTTTCAGAACATCGACTTAGCAAGAATTGCTGAAGCCGCCCAAGAACAACTCCTATATTGGCATCTATCCAAAGCCACCACTGTTAACAATTCCCCAGCCGAGTCTATCCTCCTGTGGACCAAAGACGACCACTTTTGGTTCATCCACGTTCCCCCTCAAAGACAAGAACTCATCCGACGCATCAGAGCAGGAGAGCGTGTCAGATATCTAGAGCGCTTCTCCCTCAACTACGATCAAGTCCAAGTCACCTGGCAAGAAATCCGTCTTGTCACCAGAGGAACAGAGTTCCACCTTGCCATAGTCGAAGGAAAAGAGTTCACTTATAAGTGGGACTCTGCCAACTGGGAAACCACCCTTGAAAACCCGGACCACCGCCTCATCGACCCCCAAGTGTATCACCTCCCTCCAGACACCCCCGACGACCCCGAAATCCTCGAGTTCGCTGAAGCGCGAGCACCCCCTCCTCTTGTCGAAACTCCACTGCCACCTAGCAGTCCCACTAGCATATCAACTGAGTCTGTTGACGGTTGGGGAGAACCTAACCTTTGGAACGGACCTAGAAGGTGTTGGTGTGCTAAAGAAGTGTGTGACTGTGGATACAGACCAGATACCCCACCTACTCCACCTAGTGTAGTATTGTGGGCCCCAGGCAATGCCTATCTACCCTTTACACAATAAAGAGTAGATTTCTTGTTCGGAACCAAGCTGGAAGCCACCAATGCCATGTACACCTCCAAGATGGGCGGACGCCCTTTTAATGAATGGTACCAAGATTGGTCGACATTCGCCTCCCGGAGCGGAGCCAACGAAGAAACCCAGATGTACGCCTTTAGGAAGGCGCTTCCCATGGCATTACACCAGAAGATAATGGGTGTATCACCACAGCCTACCACGCTAGAAGACCTAGCAGAGAAAGCAAGAGAGTTTGATCGACTCTGGCGCATGTACAGTGCTCCCACCACGTTTAACAGAAGCTCAGGCCCACGTAACCGCTGTTGCGCAGATAGCAACTGACGTCTTAGGAGTTAGCACAAAAGCTATAAAGCAAACAGTTACTTCAGAGGTTGAAGGAACTCTATATTACAATAGTAACACACCTATAAAGCAAACAGTTCTATACTAGAGTGTGAGCAAAGGTGAAAGAGAGTAAAGTAAAGTGGGGACTTACACTTCAGAGGTTGAAGGAACTCTGAAGTGTAAGAGCGGAAACAGAGACCCTTATATACTACTTAGGGTGGTCTGTGCGCACATGGTCCGTGCACCCCAATACAGCATGTGCGTGTATCTGTAGTTGTAACTAAAAGACAACTATTGGTTGGAAACCAAATAGAACACCGTACTGCCACGTCAGCTGATCTAAATACAGCTACTACCGGTATCTTGATAATAAGAACAAAGGGTTTACTATACATGGAACAAAGACAATAAAGATAGATAAAAATAGTCCATTCCCTTAAGGGGATCTATGTAGATACCGATAGTTACAGGATGACTCAATCATCCTTACAACACAAGAATCCGGATAACCGGTTCGTGTCAACAGGTACCACTGTCAATATGACGAAGGGTGCTCACATAGCAAGATCCATTCAAATGCCCTTATGCGCATCCTACCCATCATCCGTCCCACTGCCTGCATCAGGGTCAGTCTGCGAAACCCCCCTCCCAATTGCACCACCACCACCGACACTACCACCCGTTCTCGGTCATGTCACCGCCAACTTCCCAGCACCAGAGCTCACGGTTGAGGCTCTTGGACTTGCGGCGCGGTCGTCGGAGTTCATCAGTCTCTTGAAGAAGTTCCACAGCAGCTCGTGCTGCGTCAGGCTTGGTGCGCTCCTGAGGATAAGTGACGTCGGCGCGCCTGCCGAGGCCGAGGCAGTCAATGGTAGCGCCTGCATTGATGTCCTTCAGCGCGTGTTCAACTATCAGTAGTGAGAAGGACGATAAGCTCAAGGGTCTAACGAGGCCGACGGTGCGGACGTATCGCTGGGAGTG
This sequence comes from Lactarius quietus, assembly GCA_015025155.1. Classification (NCBI taxonomy): domain Eukaryota; kingdom Fungi; phylum Basidiomycota; class Agaricomycetes; order Russulales; family Russulaceae; genus Lactarius; species Lactarius quietus. The sequence goes on along the minus strand of WITN01000344.1, from coordinate 64,334 downwards.
CGGAGCATACCAAGCGGGTCGCGATAGGTGATATGCGGATTCGCGTTGTTGTAGTTCTTTGCGCGAAAGGCTTGTTCTGGAGTTGTTGAGAGGCAGGAGCGGGGTCGGCGGCGTCTCCTCGAATGAGGAAAATAACGAATGCCAGCCAGGGGCACGTACTTTGGGGTCATAGTCCTGCCTTTCCGAGGGACGGATACAACTTCCGCCCATCATTCCCGTCATCCATGCCGACTCCGGCCTCAGATAAGAGATCGCGCTCCCGTGCCTCACCCCGCCTTCGCGTCAAAACCGTTGCGTCGGGTGACGCGATCTTTCCCCAATTGTCCCACCGGGTACAACGATGCGGCCGCGGTCGAGTGTATTCAGTTTGTGAGCGAATGGGATTCAGTTGCGCACTGATGCCATAGTACCGTAGAGCGCCCAGTCGGGGGAGTCGCTGGGTGAAGAAATAGGACATGGACAAGGGGGGTCGAAAAATTTAAAAATTGCACGGGGTCACCAAATTTATTTAAGGGATTTTGGTTGACCCCCCCCCCCCCCGCTTCCCCCAAAAAAGGAAATTTTATGACAAATATTAAGAAGTTCGGAGAAACATAGACAAAACATATATGTGGTGGCCCGGATTCACCTGAATCAGTGCAAGTTCTCAACAGTACTTGCTTCCTTTTGGTACAGTAAGACCAATACATGTATACATTTATTAGATACAGATGCTACTAGTACTATATATACAAGAGAGTGCTACGAGTTCCGTTTCAAATTACCGTTGTCAGTCGTGTCGCAGTACCAGCATAGCCATCGCCACCGTTTCACTGTTGCCGTCGTGCGCCGTCACGGTAGTTGCTGTTGTCATTTTCGCACTGTGCCTGTCGTGCTCGTCGCCCCATGGTAGCTTTTGTCCAGCTTGCCACCTTTGCGGTTGCGCAGTTGTCTTTGGTTGCGTTCGTTTTTGTTGCATAGCTCATTGTGGTCATGGTGGCTCAGTGGGCGTGAGGTGTGTGGCAGTGAGTGATGGGGTAGTGTGTGGTGGACTAGCGGTGTGTGACAGGAGGTGTGTGGCAGCATGCATAGGTAAAAGGAGGCATGGCAGAGGCAAATAACGGTGGGGAAAATGGTGAGGACAGAAATTACACGGAATATGGGAAACGGAAACGATGTATTCATATGAAACATGTCACGATTTGCTGTCGTTGATCTTCGTAAGCAGGATGACGAGTCGCTCCCGAATCTTACTCAGACTTACTATGTTGATTACTGATACTCTTACTGTACGATGACTGAGGATTGTAGTAGTTGTGGCTTTAGTATTAGTGTGTTACGTGCGGGCAGCACGTGAGCCTGACTTAGGCGACGTAGAGTGAACGCGGTGACTCAGCAGTAGTCCTACTCAAGTACAAAGACTGAGTGACGCCTCAACGCGCGAAGGCGGAGTTGATACTTTGCTTGTCTTGCTACGCGGTCCCGTAGGACGAGAGAGTGAAGAAGGAATCCGGTTTTGGATAACAAGGTGAGAGAGATACAAGAAATCCAAGCTATCGACTACAACAGTCGATAGCTTCCTTATGAACTACTCGCGCGATCCGCCTTCGTCAGCGAGACCGCCACTACTACTAATCTGCTGGTAATCGTCCACGGTTATACAGTCAGCATACTACATGCCATCAGTCATCGTATCGTAATCCGTCAGTAAGCCATCGGTCATCGTATCGTACAGTAAGTGAGCCATCATCCGTTAGCAATCGTATAGTAAGCGGATCATCAGTCATGCATTAGTATAGCAAGAGCCCCCTTGGATCACGTCCCATCACTTATGGGTTAGGTCAGATACTTACTATGACCCGGGACGTTACATCACCCCCTTCACAAGGGTGAGCACCCTCGCTCCACTACCCAGTTAGGCACTGTAGTCAGCCCTACATCCGTCTCGTGTTCATCTCGCACCCGTAAAATTGCGTGGGCTCTTCCCAGCCGCTTTGCTGAGTGGCGCGCGCGATCGACATGGACGAAGATATCGTCCTCAAGTCGCTTGATCGCCGCCTCGAGCTCCTTGATGACCTCCCGGGACGCGCGGTAACGTCTCACCTCGGCTGCTAGAGAAATGTCCCCTAACCGAGCGAGAGCTTCATCAACCTGGCGCCGTCCCCGGAAGTCAGCTCCTAAGTACTGCAGATCTTCGCGGGAATACTCAGCAGCGGGTGTGGGAAATCTCCTGCGAGCCTCGGCCAGGTCTCGCTCGGCTTGGTCTCGTTCTGCTGCTGCCCTGACATGCTCGACTGCGGAGCAGAGCGGGTCGTCCACGTTGTTGTTGTTGTCATACGTGGTGAGGGTGTTGATGTAGGGGATCTCGTCAATGGAGACAATGGTGAGTGGGACATAGGACATGTTATGAGAGGGTTTGGAAGATGCCTCTCCTGTTGAGACTGCTTTTATGTGAGTCTCGGCAGTTGGATTGGCTTGTTTGTACTTCCTTATCTCTTCGTCCGCATGTACGTCGTCCCATGGGACCCATTGATTATCCGAGTCGGCGTACCCCTTCCACTTGATTAAGTATTGCAGTTTGCACCCTCGCCCCCTTCTTCTGGAGTCTAGTACTTTTTCGACCTCGTATTCTTCCACATTGTCGATCAACTCAGGTGGTGGGCGTTGATAATTGGTGCCATGAGTCACCGTCTCTTTGTAAGGTGTGAGAAGATCTGTGTGAAACACATTGTGGATGCTCCACTGTGTGGGAAGTTCTATCCGATAATTGACGGGCGACATCACCTGAGTGATTGCGAATGGGCCATGTCGTCTGGGCGCAAGCTTCGTGGTTGGCTGGTTGGTGCGTAGATGCCGTCCCTCGAGCCAGACCTTATCTCCTACCTGGTACCTTGGTGTGTCACGATTTCTAATCCATGACTGTTGCGCCCTCCTCATTTGTCCTTGCGCTTGTTGTCTTATCTCTTTCAACTGTTTCAGTCTTGTCTCAACTTGTGGTATTGGTGACAGCTGATCTGTCCAGTCAGCGCGCGGGTGATATCCCATCAGTAATCTAAACGGTGATTCACGTGTGGACTCATTGGTCCAGTTGTTGTGTGCGAATTCCGCCAGCGCTAGATATTCCGCCCAATTGTTCTGCCTCTCGTTGACCCAGAACCGGAGGTATTGTTCCAGCCACTGGTTGTTGCGTTCTGATTGTCCATCAGTGCGGGGATGGTAGGCCGTTGAGATGTTTTGTTGTATCCCCAGGATTCGGCACAGTTCTCTCGTGAATTTGGATGCGAACCGGGGATCGCGGTCACTGATAATCTTTGAGGGTAGTCCGAATCGAGCTACCACATGTTTGGCGTATAGGACTGCCATCTCTTCTCCCGATATTTCCTCGACGCATGGTATGAATATGGACGCCTTGGAACAATCATGATCAGTGATCGTCAGGATGGAGTCATATCCTCTCGACTTGGGGAGCTTCGTGATGAAGTCTAGTGCCACTACTTCGAATGGTGTCGCTTCTGGTTTTGGGAACAGTGGTTGCAACGGTGCTTTCGTTTTTTGTGTATTGACTTTGCATCGTTGGCAATCGGCGCACCCTTTGACATAGTCCGCGACGTCGTTTTTCATTGTTGGCCACCAGTACTGTCGCTCTACCAACTGCGTTGTTCGATTTATTCCTGGGTGTCCGTGAATTGGGGGATCGTGATGTGCGCGGATTACTTCTCTGATTTCGTCTGGTCCCCCCGTGACGACCAATCTTTGTCCTTGGTACCACCATAATCCGTTGGCTTTGATTAGTTTGTGTGGGTCCACCCATTTGCATATTCTTTGCTCGTTTTGTGGTCTTGTGGTCTTGATGGCTCGTACGAATAGTTCGTTTGGTAACACCGTGACGTCTTCGTTGTCTTTTTCCCCTTGGTCATAGTCGGGTCGTCTTGACAGGGCATCCGCTCTCCCATTGGCGGTTCCCTTTACGTGGTGTATTTCGAAGTTGTATTCGGCCAGTTCCAAGACTTCCCTTGCTATTCTCCGACTGATTTTCTGGGGATCTCGCCAGTATTGGAGGTTGAGATGGTCCGAAAATATGCGTACTTTATGTGATGATCCTGCAAGTAGATGCCTCCAGTTTCGCAGCGCCTTTACTATGGCTAGTAGCTCGAGGTTGTATATGTCGTAATTACGCTCTGCTGCGTTGAGCGTTGCTGAGTAATATCCCACCGGGTGTCGTTTTCCATCTTGTTTCTTCTGTAGTAGTACCGCTCCTACTGCGAATCCAGATGCATCGACCTCTAGGTCGAATTGTTGGTTTTGATCTGCGTGTGTGAGGATGGGTTCTTCAGTAACTCTTCGTTTAAGTGTATCAAATGCTGTTTGTTGTCGTTCTCGCCATTCCCATGGTTCGTCCTTGCGTGTTAGCTCGTTCAACGGTTTGGCAATAGCAGCAAATCCTTTGATGAATTGCCGGTAGAAATTGCAGAAACCAAGAAAAGATCGTACGTCCTTTACCGATGATGGGGATTGCCAGTCGCGAACACCCGAAATTTTGACGGGGTCCATACGTGTTACCCCCTCTTCAAGGATTACCCCCAGGTAATCAATGCTAGAAGCGTTGAAAGTACACTTTTCTGGTTTGAAGAAGAGGTCATGTTTTTGAGCGACGGCAAGAACGTCACAGACTGCTTCTTGGTGTTTCGTTGGAGCGTGCGGCTGTCGTTTTGTGGCGATGGCGATATCGTCCATGTAGACTCGTATCGTCGTTCCTAATGCTTCATGTTTTGCTATGATGGGGCGGTAGATCTCATTCATGAAACTCTGGAATGTAGCGGGTGAGTTACACAGTCCAAAGTACATAACGGTTGGTTCAAAAAGTCCGCGGCGTGTTTTGAACGCTGCTTTGTGTTCATCGCCCTTTTTGATTCGTATGTTGTTATAGCCTTGTCGAACGTCTAATTTGCTGAAGATTTGCGCCCCGCCGAGATCTTTGATTAGATCATTGATGAGGGGTAACGGATATTGATTCCGTATTGTCCATTCGTTGATTTTCCGGTAGTCCTGTACAGGTCGTAGCTTTCCGTCCTTCTTTTTGATAAAGAAGAATGACGATGCATACGGGGATTTTGAGGGACGAATGTATCCCTTCTCTACCTGTTCGTCAATGAACTCGTCTAGTGCTGCATCTTCGACTCTTGTCATCGGGTATACTTTGCAATCAATGGCTTCTGGTGCTCCCTTTTTGAATTCGATTGCGTGGTCGCAACTCCTCTTCGGTGGGAATCTTTTTGCTTCTTCTTCTCCGAATACCTTTGCGAATTGTTGGTATTCTTTTGGTATATTGACCGTTTTCGTGTATTGTTTGGCGTCGATAGCGAGTTCGACCGCCGATCTTCGTCCATACACTTGCTCTTCTAGTTTGGTCGTTATTTGTTTTTGTCTTCCTGGTGAACATGCGTGATACTCGCACGTCATTGTCTTCTTCCTGGAGCAGTCTTGCCAGCACTGCTCTTCTGTCGTTTGGGTTGACTGATCGTAATACTATGGGGAGTTGTTTTTCGTCAATGGTGGCATGACGCCAGCTAAACCTTGGCTCGTAAGTTGCAAGCCATGGGTATCCCAATAGTAGGTCTTCTTTTCCTATGTCCGTGATGAGGAATCGCATTTCTTTTTTTGCTCCTCCTGTTTCCACATTGAGCGTGAGGTAGTGTGTGATCTGCCCCGCTTTATTAGTGGTATCGTCGATGTTGTAGATTTTTTAGGCTTATCTAGTGCCCGTTGTCCCAATCCCATCCTTTTGACGAATTGTGGATGGATAAAGTTGTCGGTGGCTCCGGAGTCCACTAACGCTTTGATGTCGGCCATATTGTAACTTGCACGAATTGACACTGGTACTCGCATAGAACGGTAGCGCATAATGTACACAGAGTTACAATTTATTGCCCTCACCCAGGCCGCCGGGTTCAGGCGCTTCCAAAATCCTGTCCCATCAATTGTTGCAGGACTAGGTCTTTGACCTCTTCGTCATCTCCTGCTACTCCCCGTAGCCATTCCACCGCTTTCTCTTCTTTGGTTGGTGGGACCTCTGTAGTGCCTCTGTAGTATGTGCTTGTGTGTCGCGACGTCTGCGAGGTTGTCTGCAGTCGCGACTGATATGACCCATCTTTTGGCAGTTGTAACACTGCGTTTGACTATGGTCTCGTCTGAATTGCCTTTGGATGAATCCCCCTCGTGGTGTGAATGGTGGTCTGGTGTTCCTGGGGTGATTTGCTATGACTTCTTCGGCTCCAGCCAGTCGTCCTCGTACACGATCTGCTGATGTGTCCATTCTATCGTCATTGAGTGGTGCAAGCAACTTAGCTAGTGCTCCTCCTGTTGTCCGTCCTGGTTTGAATGCATCAAGGTTTCCCCTGACCGTCTGCATGTGAATCCATTTTTGCTGCCTTTTCAGGGCGGATTCTCTCCATTCTTCATAGTTTCGGGGGTCGTCGTGTTGGTACATGTTTCGTACAATGCTCTTGGTAGCCCCTTGTGAAATATTTGAGCGTTTGCTCGGCATTGATATTGTACCCTGCGTGTCGAACTAGTTGCTCGAATTGGGCGATGTAGTCATCGATCTTCCCATCTTTCATGTGTATGCCAGCGTCGAGCTGGGCTTGGGCTCGTTCTTTGCTCAGAACGTCACCGAACTGTCTCTGGAATGCGTTGAGGAGGTTTTCCCACAACCTGTTGTCAAATTGATTCGTCCCAGTGGCTACTTCGTTGACGAGCCATCGGCTTGCGGACATTACCCACTGGTTAACCGCGTTTCCCTGTATATATGTGAGGAACAACATAGCTTTTTGATACTTGTTCCTCATGGCTGAATGGTTGGCGTTAACGCCTGCGTAGACCTCCCATTGGAGGATAAATGCTTCCGCTTGCGATCTTGCCCCTGTAAATGTTGGTGGCGGGTTGCCGATAAATTTGTCGTTCCCGTTTTGATTGGCTATTGCTGGTACCCCTGGAGGTGGTCCTGCTGGAGGTGGTCCTGCTGGAGGTGGTCCTCCTCCTCCTCCTCCTCCTTGTGGCCATCCGCCGTTGGGCGGTCCTCCTCCTCCTCCTGATGGTCCCCTAGCGGGTGGGAATGGTCTGTTTTCGGGTGATGGTACTCGGTTTTGATTGAGTCGAAACTCGTGAAACATGTCGTGTTCAGGAATACTTGGTGCGTCGGGTACATCTGGTCCCATTGCTCGATTAACAGCTTGTACGTCTTCTGGCTGTAGCTGTTGTACGTGTCCTGTTTGCTCGTTGATGACGAGTCGGGGTGGTGATACCGCTGTTTGGGTGGTCATGTAGCTGAAGGGTATTCCTCGAATTGGTTCGGGGATGTGTAACTCAGCTGTTTGTGCGACGAGTGCGTCTATTTCTGGTGACTGCACTGCGACTTCTTCGGGTTCTGCTTCACTTCGTGGGGTTGGTGATTGTTCACTGGTATGACTTGACGGGGCTGGGCTAGTTGTTCGTATTTGGAATTCAGCCCTAGGTGGTTCTGTGTCGAGGTTTAATTCTTGGCCGTCTATGGCTCCTTGTTGATCAATTGGTCTCGCGTCTACCAGTGGTATGTTGATATTTAGATCGTCGGCGGCTGGTCGTGTCGCCTCGAAGTAGTTGTTGGTGTTGCTCCACCGGAGTTCGATCCAGCAACAGCGTTCCCTATTGAACACTACTGGGTGGAAGCGCTGTGATGTGGCTGCTTCCGCGTAATATCCGGTATTATTTTCTTCGGTCCTTCTGGTGTCTGGCATGTGTCGCCACCTTACTCGTCCTACAATGTATCGAGTAGGTGCGTCTCGTTCTCTTGAGTCGATGCGATAGGGCACGAAGTCCCAGCCGTCTTTGGTATTGAGAGTTGCCACGGCGTTCGGTTTAGTAGAGCTTGGATTTAATGTTACTGTCACGTGCGGATCACGTGTCATGGCCAGTGGTGTCACCAAGCCGATGAAAGTACGATTCGCATTGCCTGTAAAGGCTGAAGACCCCCTGAAGTGCGGTTCACTGAAGAAGAAGATGAAGATACGCTGCAGATGGATGCAGATGAGACATATGAGGTCGCGCGAATGTTGAGTACTGAAGATCGTTTCATTGTGGACAACAACACTGGCGATGTCGTTCGTTTAGGACTGTGTAAGTCTGAGTCACGTGATTAGTCATGTGATCAGCAACCCCCAGACCACGGGATCTGGTCTAAAGGATAAGTCACGGGGGAACAGCAGTTACCTCAGGTCGAGATATAATTCCTGAGAGGGTATAGTTGGATGCGGGATTCCCAACATGGTTAGGCTCTGTCCTGTTTTGGTTCTTTCTGATTGGAACATTCTGATGTTGCCTGATGGCTGTACTTATCATGCGCTGATGTTGCGCCGGACGATTATTGGACGATAATGAGTCACATAGTGTTATCTCTGACTCATAGTGGGGCCTTCTGCCTCATGTACTGTATGGGCTTATCCCTGTTCATTGATTGGATGATAGCTTGGGTCGTTTATCCCTGATAGCTGATTGGACGATACGATATGGTACGATACCTGTTATTATTTGGGACTCAGATTTGGAGTCAACCCTGTAGTGTATATAAGGTGCTCTGTCTTGATAGACGAGACCTTATCTTCGTTGTCTTGAGTCTACCCCTCAGTCAATAGAAGTGTTGGCTATTAGTGCCTGTTCCTCTCATCTTGTTGATCCTTGTGTGGTCTGTCCTCTCATCTTTTGAAGATCCCTGTTGCATCCTTCCAGTATAAGGCGAAGCCATTGTCCTTTGGTTCGTCTTTCGCGTTCGACCATTGTTATTCAGCTGTCGTCGGTCTGCTATTTGATTCAAGGCCATCAAGAGTTCCAAGTCGGAACAACGTTTGGTAGAAACGTTACAGTTACGTGCGGGCAGCACGTGAGCCTGACTTAGGCGACGTAGAGTGAACGCGGTGACTCAGCAGTAGTCCTACTCAAGTACAAAGACTGAGTGACACCTCAACGCGCGAAGGCGGAGTTGATACTTTGCTTGTCTTGCTACGCGGTCCCGTAGGACGAGAGAGTGAAGAAGGAATCCGGTTTTGGATAACAAGGTGAGAGAGATACAAGAAATCCAAGCTATCGACTACAACAGTCGATAGCTTCCTTATGAACTACTCACGCGATCCGCCTTCGTCAGCGAGACCGCCACTACTACTAATCTGCTGGTAATCGTCCACGGTTATACAGTCAGCATACTACATGCCATCAGTCATCGTATCGTAATCCGTCAGTAAGCCATCGGTCATCGTATCGTACAGTAAGCGAGCCATCATCCGTTAGCAATCGTATAGTAAGCGGATCATCAGTCATGCATTAGTATAGCAAGAGCCCCCTTGGATCACGTCCCATCACTTATGGGTTAGGTCAGATACTTACTATGACCCGGGACGTTACATAGTGGACGTTACCAAGCAGTAGTAGTAGTGGCTGTATCGCTGATGAAGGCGTACAGTCAAGATCAGATATAAGGTAGCTGTCGACTGATGTGGTCGACAGCTTGACTCTCTTGTACCATTATCGAATCTAGTCGGGTTTCTCTCTCCTGCCTCTAGTCATCTCTCTTAGGAAGGCTCTTTCAAGAGTCCTTGGAACAAGTCACACCTTCGCGTGTTGACACGTATTGCTGAGTCACATTACTTGCCATCGCGTGACGGGTCTAAGTCAGACCACCATCGTAACAAAACAAATGAAGAAGATAAGGAGAGCCCATTTGGTGTATTGGGAAAGTGCTGTCAACGCTAACTTTTTTCAAACTCAGGGTTCGATTCCCTGATTGTGCATTTTTTGCCGTGCCAATTTTGGCAGTTCCCCTCACTCCCTTCCGTCGGGCTCAATCACATCTTGTCATGCATGATCCCACCTCTGTGTACCACCCCCATTCCCAGCGCCGACCAGCATCATGAAGCATGACAACACAACAATGGCCACTGGTTACCCCCAACAATCTCACAACAACGAACTTGCTGTAATGAACCACAGCGGCGACGATGGAGATGGGCCGGATGGCACTGGTGTGTTGTTGCAGACTGGGGCAGGTATAGTACGGTAGCATACTGTCAATTATATCTCTGTAGCCCACAAATATAGTTTTTTAAAAAAATTTCTTCCAGCGGCACGCACCTTGCACCCCCCCCCCCCCCTTCCCGGATTGACGGGCCGTCCTGGGCATCAAATTCCCCAAATTTTTTTAAGCCATTTCGGCTGACCCCCCCCCCCCGCCTCGGGTCAGGCACCAACATTTCCGACCCCCCTTGGACATGGAGCGCGTATTGGCGGAGATCGTTCAGGGTTGTGGGCTGTGGAGTCGTGTAAGAGAGGTTTGCATCGTCTGTTACGCCATGAGAACGTGAAAGGAATGAGAAAGCCTGAGAAATGACACGCACATTTCAAGCAAATCATGCGCAGTATTTCATGATCCCATCGGTTTGCTCCTTTTATCTCCATCTCCCTTCGCCATACCGCACGTCCCAGATGTTCCGGCGATGAGAAGATTGGTATTGTCATCAACAGACCATCCTTCGTGCACGCGACGATGATAAGTACGCCGGCAGTGTTGTGTGTGAACATTCTTGGACCTAATGGGAGAAGAGTTCCTTGGAGAGCGCTGGACGTCGCAAGAAAGGGCTCGGTAGATGGTTCAGCGTGATGTTGAACGGATGCCTACCCTGCGGTCAGGAGCCGCGGTTATGAAGGAGGGAACAGAGACGAGGATGAAATGGACATGCATCACTCACGATGCACATTGCCGATGACATCGGGCTCACACGCGCCATCGTCTTAGATCCCATGCTTGATCTAAGTGAGCTTGGTATGTAACTCTTCGAAGAAGGTTCAGAGTCTTGTCTAGTCTGGAACGATCACAAAGGTGGTACATGGAAGAGAATAATGTGGCGTCAGGAAATGCGGTACGAGGGCGGCGTATGAAGGAGCTGATGGTGGGATAGCGTACACGTCGAGGATATATGCATGTAACGCATGACATGGTGAGAGACGAGTTCACGAGCTCAGGCTTCAAATAAATAAGAAAAACCTTTTTCTCCCTCATCACATTCAGCAGTCGAATATTATTGCAAAGTCTGGGCGTGGCTCATCTTTGCTGGCATCTACAGGTGGTTTTGGAGAGAGGGCGATACGAAGGTGCTTTAGCCAACTGAAGGCTGGCTAAGGATGAAATCATTCTTCCTTGGTATAGACGGTGACGGAGATATGGAATTGAGGATGCTCGACCAGAGATTTTGGTGAGGCGAGAACTAACGAAGTCAAGAACGAAGTCGTGGTTCTTGGCTATGAAAAACAGGTCCAGCCGGCCCGGACCTCGCGTTACTCTGACTTGGAGTCTCTCCGCAGTCTCTCTGATGTCCGTGTCCATTCGACTCCCTCATCTACACCGACCCTCTTTGGATTACAACGCTATTTGCCAATGACCAACGATCTGTTGTTTTTTTAGACAAGTTCGAGGCCATAAAGTTAAAATGGCACCCTAGTATACGACGTGGTAAAATTGAGTTCAGGTCGAATGCGAAAGCGGTTCCATGCAAAGCTCTCCTAGCAAATATCTGCATTGAACGTATCTCCTCACTTAATAGATGAGGTGTGTAGGACCTCAACGTCTTACATACTCTCTGCGATCATTCCTATGCGTGCACAGCGTGCATATATACTCGCACCACAACTCACCCAAGTGACCCAAGTTACCGATTCACCGATTCAACCTATGTGCCCACTCCGCTCTTGTGCGTGGGGTCAAGTACCGCATATGCATCCCCCTCGCGTGTATCGTAACCCTCATTCTATCCACTGAAAATTGACCAAACTTCTTCAATATATATAATCTACCCTCTGTCTCCTATCTACCACATACTCCAAGATTTTTCTGGTACGAATAATGGGCTTCACGTACCGCGCTGAGTTGAGGAGGACTGGGAGATTGAGTTATCAGAGAAGTGTGTGTCCTTGGACCTTGTCGAGGTTCTTTTCAAAATGGAGCAGCCATACGTCCTCTGCCACTCTTCCTGCTTCAGTTCACCTTCTCGCTCGTTCCACTCTTCCCATGAAGACACGTCTCATCACCACAACCTCACATACGTGACACATCCGCATTCCAGGCTCCACATTGCAGACGAGACGACTTGCTGCCTGTGCAATCACCGCTGCCCTGCCTGATTCAACCCGCTGTTCAAGCTTCAAGTTTGACCTAGCCCTCGCTCCGCTTATCCCAGCGCTCTTCACGCTCCTCAAGATATTCCTAAGTGGAAGGCTAGCCAAATCTTCATGCCTGCAGTGGCAGCACGCGCATGCAGAAAGCACCACTGCCTCTCTTCGACACATGGCTCTCAAACGAGAGCGCAATAGCAAACAAATATTGTATTTGGACGCTGTCTGACATTTTCAAGCGAAAAAGACGCCTGATTTCCCGAGCTGACGTCGGATTCTAGAACAACTGGCAGGACTACATGCGATGTAGACGCCGTGCTGCAGGTACCTGCAACCGAAGTGGAGCGACAGGCGATGATGGTCAGCTTCCGCTGACCCACCCAATTCCTTCCAAACTCTTTACTTCCCGGAATGAACATCTGCCGGTTACTTATTCACAGTATTCGTATCGCGTGTTAAGACGGCTTGTGAAACATATTGGATTGTATGGACCAGAATGATAACATAGAGAGCCCAACAAGAACATATCTCGAACATATATATACCCTATTGTACATCTGATAGACCGAAGGATTGTCTTACACAATGTCATATTGGCCGTGGGAAGTGTGAGGGAGATGACCCCCTGTTTTCCCAACGTCTGAAACCCGACGTGAACGACCAGGGATGGCTATGTCAGTCGCTGGTGGCAGTGGCGGCGGTTGTAGTGGAGGATCCAGGATGTCCACAGTGTTTGCCTGGGTTGCGCGGTTAACTGACGGGGGATCGGGAGTGTCCTTATCCTCGCGCGAACCAGCCTTCGGGATACCTTTAGCAGTGCCTGGCTTAGGCGCAGAAGTCGGCTGTGGAGAAGTACCTGGAGATTTTGTGGCTGACGTCGGACAACGAGACTCTGGGTAAGATAATGAACGGCTTGATTCAATCATGGAAGAGTCAGAGATAAGGACGAACCGGGGATACCATCGAGTCCTGCTCCAGTAGAAGCTGAAGGCGGGATTGCTGGTGCGTCGGAATGAACCAGAATGTCTGTGGTGTTCTGGAGGGAAGCTGCACCGGTCGAGGAAACGGAAGAGGTAGACGTCGTGGTTACGGGGGTGGTGGGGGATATTCTTCGAGCGGAGGTCTCGATGTCTCGTGTGCCACCAACGGTGGTTGCTGGATCTGATGAGGTGGCGAGAATGCGGGGTCTTTCTATGGGCGTCTGACGAGTAGGGTGGAACGACGTTGGAATAGTGTTATTGAGCAGTGGGACATCGATACGGTTGCCCGAGTCGTCAACATGAAGGGCGGATACGGACGTGAATAGCACGTCAGGAGTGCCGGCAGGAGAAACAGAGACCAGAGCAGCGTCATCATGCAGGACGGCACAAGGAATGGCTATGGACGCAGAGACGTTGTGGACGTGAGGTGTCGTGTCAGGATGATGTCCAGGGATGTTGCACAGTGGATACGAGGATGGCTCATACAGAGCGTCATCTTCATCGCCAGTAGAGGCGGAGAAATGTGTTGGGGCAGAGTCAGTGCTTTGGTGCAGAGCAACGTAAACGCTGCGAATCTGTCCCAAGGTATAGAACGCCATATCAAAATCGTCATCTTCCTGCACTTTGAGAACGATTTGATTCCAGAGTGCGCAGAACTCGTGCTGCAGTTCATGTGACGTATCTAGCACATTGAATTTGGAGGCTGCGAATAGAACTTTCGAGAACTCGTATATTGGCCAGTACCGTTCCTGAAAACGGCTAAATTGTTGGCGAGTGACGTGAATCAAGAGAACAAGTGACAGGCTGTCACCGTGCGTGGCGTAGTTACGGAGGACGGATTCTGGGACACTCAGTTCATCGGAGGCCATAGCAAACCAAATGTCATCACGTCGTTGTGCCCTTGCAACGACACTCGAAACTAGAGCTCGCATATTCGTAGTAGTCTCTTCATCCTCGTGATTGCCCCTGCCTCTCACCAAACGTGCAATTTCCGCAGATTGAACCGGCCCATATTGACCTTCGGATACGATTCTGACAAGAACCTGCCGGATAGGAAAGTCCGTTGGATCGAAGGTCCTCGCACAGATGACAGTTCTCCGACTTTTGACACGTTCAGGCAACAAATCGGATGCCAAAGTACGGTCCGACAATCCAATCCATGCGTTCAAAAGCTTCACCCGTCGGGGCCCCGAGAGATCGGGCAGAGGATCTTTGACCATCTTCGAACTGCGGAAGCCAGGCAAGCCGGCAAAGAAGCGCTCCAATTCGTGATCTTCGTCCAAACTGTCGAACGTCCACAGGAATGCGCGGGTGTCAATCTCCGGTGGTGAGTGCAAAGCAGTTTCTTCGGCCATCTTCAGCATGCCTTGCATAAGTAATTCGCGATAACGCTGCTCAAAACTTTGAAAGCGGGCTACATAAGTATAGTCTTGGAAAATATAGTCTTGACTCCAGTATACAAAATGAGCGATCCACCGAAGGACCCGAAATGTGAGCAGTTTTATTCCCATAACAATGTGCCACGCCGGCAATGAGAGTGGGGTGTGGTACGGGCTGTCATGACGAAAGAGTGGGACAAGTGTGATACAACCGTAGAGTGCCGTGCAAGCGCCGACCCACGACAGCACCAACTTGAAAATCGTGAGATTAATGTTCCATAGAAAGACAGCTAGGCCGGCGAAGAACAGGAATAGGGAAATATGTAGCATCGTCGGCAACGCCTCAACTGCCCACGGAAGGAGGAATTTGTCGACTCCTTCAGCAAAGAATGCACGGATCCGAGCTCGCCTGTGTGGACTGTAGCGTGGCTGGGTGACCTTCAGGTATCTTCGCGCCCACTGCTGTAGCAACGTCGCAAGCAGGGCACAGGTGATACTGATCACCAGACTCAAGAACCACAGCCCATTTACCCAGATGGCATAGTTTGGTGGAGAGAACGGAGGTGGGGAAGAGGGGAGGGAACTCGAAATATTGGGGTCGGCCATAGTCCGGTAGATGTTCGAGAGATAGAAGTTGGAGGTGTCTTGCGGATTCTCTTGGAGGTCCTGGATCGACACCGAGATCAACGACGCAACAGCAGCAGAGAATAAACCGGTCTATGGGAGATGAGATCTATGAGAAAGCGCATAGCATTGGGAGACGGTGACGCACAAAGATGAGAATTCCATCAGCGTCCGCTTGCCAAGCTTCGGCCATCTTCTTGTCCTCTTCCGTAGCCATTTCAATGTACATGGAGAAAAGGCGACCGGAACCATCAATAAAGTTAGCTTCTCCCGGTGTGGCTTTATTCTGCGCTGACGAGGGTGGGTACTGGTAGTCACCTGTGATAGCGTCAGTGAAGGGTGAGAACGGTGAGGTCAGTCAAGCGTGAGCACCTGTTCCCGGGTCTATAGCTGCCTCGGTTACATCGATGCCTTCGGGGGGAGCTTGAGACATTGAGGAGTATGGTGTAGACCAATTACGAAGAGTTCAATGTGTTGTCGTGGAAAGCGTTAACAGCCTGACGCCTGCCCTGTAGGCCCAACTAGCCGCGTGGCAATGAGGCGGCGATACAGAACCGAACTGCAAGCGCTCGATTCTGAATATTTCGTCCCAAAACGGGCTTCAAGTATCGCATTTATACAGTAACACGCATCACCGCCAATAATACCCGTGCTCCGTCCCACTGCCTGCATCCGGATCCGTCTGCGAATCCCCACTCGCACCACCACCGGATCTAACACTTGACGTCCTCGCCCTGTCGCCGCCGGCTTCCCAGCCGCAGCAGCGGTAGTACTAGCACCAGGGCCCTCCACCGAAGAGGAGGGACTTGAGGCACGGTCCTTAAGGTTCAGTAGGTGCTTAAAGAGGTTCTGCAGTACCTCAAGCTGCGTCGAGATTGGAGCACTCTCAAGGATAGGTGACGTCAGCGCGCCCATGCGCCTGCCGAGGCCAAGGCCACCAAGCGAGTTGCTGCCACCCGTCTCTGCCAGCGCGCACTCGACCCTCAGCGGTGTGATGGACGACAATCCAAGGGTCCGACGACACCTGCAGCTGGCGTCGTTTGGAGTGCGGAAGATGGCTCGTGCGTCGTGATCTGCACGCCGCGCATTCTCGTGTCGTAGTTCTTAGTGAGAAAGGTTTGTTCAAGTGTCGGTCTGTTGAGGGGTAGGAACGTGGTCGGTTGTATCGATGAAAATCTCAGTGCTAGCGAATGAGGAGTAAGGGAGGAGCGCGTAGTTTGAGGGTTAGTCCTACACGAACTAAGTTAGTCCTGCACGAGGGACACGTACAGCTTTTGCGCACAGCTCTCCGATGGTCATCTATGTCGACTCGGGCATCAGATGACAGATCATCCTCCCATGCCTCGCCCCACGCTTTCTCGTCGGAGCCATCCCGTAGCATCGCGCTCCACCCTCAACTGTCCCACCCTGCAGGCATAACGATACGGTCGTGGTCAACTGTATGCGGCTTGTGAGCGAATAGGAATGGGCTGCGTGCTGGTACAGCAGTGTCGTTGAGCGCGCCGTTAATGACAGGTTCTGGGAACACATATAGAACACGCAGCATTTATTGGTGCAGGATATTGAGTGTTGTCGCTGCGGTGTTGCATAGAAAAGGCTTGCGCCATCTGCAACCGCCATCCCACGAAAGTGAGAAAAAAGGAAGGAAGCCTAAGAGGCGATACGGACGTTTCAGGAAAATGGAGCGATCCTCTCATTCACCTTTCTCGCCCTTTACACTCTGCCCATCCCAAACCTGCCCACACCGACAAGGTCTATATTATCGACGATCAGGTCCGCTTTGGTGCACACGACGACAAGAGGTACGCCAGCCGTGTGTGACCTCCAGTTACCGTTGATTGTGTGTGTGGAATGGTGTCGGGGAGGTGCTTTCGTCAGGGTGTCTATGCTTATCAAGCTTAGGCTTATTGGGCTCTCGGATCGTGGTGACTGGGGGGAAAAACAGATCCTCAGCGGGCGGGCGATATGTGCAAGGCCAAGCGAACTCGCGTTGAACGCTCGGTTCGGCCGGGGACGACGCGGGCCGTTCTTGCCACTTTAACGCCGAACCACTTGCAGTGCACTTGCTCGGGCTCTGCTGTGTGACATCAACGGTCAAGTACTGCATATGCGCACCCCTCGCTATGGTGTATAATAACCCTCCATCCACTGAAACTTGACCAAACTTCTTCAATACACATTCTGCTCTCCATCTCCTATCTACCACATATTCCAAGATTTCTGGTACGAATAATGAGCTTCACGTGCTGCATGTACCATGTTGAGTTGAGGAGGACTGGGGACTTGAGTTGTCAAAGAAGCGCATGTCCTTGGACCTTGTCGAGGTTCTTTTCAACATGGAGCAGCTGTGCGTCCTCTGCCACTCTTCCTGCTTCAGTTCACCTTCTCGCTCGTTCCACTCTTCCCACGACGACACGTCGCATCACCACAAGCGCACATACGCCCGCTTTCCAGGCTCCACATTGCAGACGAGACGACTTGCTGCCTGTGCAACCACCGCTTCCCTGCCCGATTAAACCCGCTCTTCAAGCTTGACCTATGCCTCGCTGCGCTTATCCCAGGATTCCCAGCGCTCTTCATGCTTCTCAAGATATTCCTAAGTGGAAGGCTAGTCAATCTTCATGCCCGCAGTGGCAGCACGTACATGCAGAAACCACCACCTCTCTTCGACCCATGGCTCTCAAACGAGAGCGCAATAGTGAACGAATATTGTATTTTGACGCTGCCTGACACTTTCAAGCGAGAAATACGCCTGCTTTCCCAAGCTGACCTCAGATTCTAGAACAACTGGCAGGACTACATGCGATGTTGACGCCGCGCTGCAGGTACCTGCAACGGAAGTGGAGCGACAGGCGATGATGGTCAGCTTCCGCTGACCCACCCAATTCCTTCCAAACTCTTTACTTCCCGGAATGAACACCTGCTGGCTACTTATTCACATTATTCGTATCGCGTGTTACGGCGGCTTGTGAAACGTATTGAATTGTAAGGACCAGAATGATAACATAGAGAGCCCAACAAGAACATATCTCGAACATATATATACCCTATCGTACATCTGATAGACCGAAGGATTGCCTTACACAATGTCATATTGGCCGTGCGAAGTGTGAGGGAGATGATCCCCTGTTTTCCCAACGTCTGAATCCCGACGTGAACGACCAGTGATGGCTATGTCAGTCGCTGGTGGCAGTGGCGGCGGTTGTCGTGGAGGATCCAGGATGTCCACAGTGTTTGCCTGGATCGCGCGATTCACTAATGGGGGATCGGGAGTGTCCTCATCCTCGCGCGAACCAGCCTTCGAGCTACCTTCAGCAGTGCCTGGCTTAGGCGCAGAAGTCGAATGTGGAGAAGTACCTGGAGATTTTGTGGCTGACGTCGGACAACGAGACTCTGGGTAAGATAATGAACGGCTTGTTTCAATCATGGAAGAGTCAGAGATAGGGACGAACCGGGAATATCATCGAGTCCTGGTCCAGTAGAAGCTGAAGGGGGGATTGCTGGTGCGTCGGAATGAACCAGAATGTCTGTGGTGTTCTGGAGGGAAGCTGCACCGGTTGAGGAAACAGAAGAGGTAGACGTCGTGGTTACAGGGGTGGTGGGGGATATTCTTCGAGCGGAGGTCTCGATGTCTCGTGTGGAACCAACGGTAGTTGCTGAATCTGATGAGGTGGCGGGAATGCGGGGTCTTTCTATGGGCGTCTGACGAGTAGGGTGGAACGACGTTGGAATAGTGTTAATGAGCAGTGGGACATCTATATGGTTTCCCAAGTCGTCAACATGAAGGGCGGATACGGACGCGGATGGCACGTCAGGAGTGCCGGCAGGAGAAACAGAGACCAGAGCAGCGTCATCATACAGGACGGCACGAGGAATGAACGTGGACGCAGAGACGTTGTGGACGTGAGGAGTCGTGTCAGGATGATGTCCAGGGATGTTGCACAGTGGATACGAGGATGGCTCATACAGAGCGTCATCTTCATCGCCAGTAGAGGCGGAGAAATGTGTTGGGGCAGAGTCAGTGCTTTGGTGCAGAGCAACGTAAACGCTGCGAATCTGTCCCAAGGTATAGAACGCCATATCAAAATCGTCATCTTCCTGCACTTTGAGAACGATTTGATTCCAGAGTGCGCAGAACTCGTGCTGCAGTTCATGTGACGTATCTAGCACATTGAATTTGGAGGCTGGTAATAGAACTTCCGAAATATCGTACTTTGGCCAGTGCTGTTCCCTAAAACGGGTAAATTGCTGGCGAGTGATGTGAGTCAAGAGAACAAGTGACAGGCTGTCACCGTGCGTGGCGTGGTTTCGGAGGACAGATTCTTGCACACGCAGTTCATCGGAGGCCATAGTAAACCAAATGTCATCGCGTCGCTGTGCCCTTGCGACGACAATCGAAACTAAGGCTTGCATAATGGTAGTAGAGTCTTCATCTTCGCGATTTCCCCAGCCTCTCACCAAACGTGCGATTTCGGCAGATTGCATCGGCCCATACCTGTCTTCGGATACGATTCTGCGGAAAACACTCTCGACAGGAAAGTCTGTTGGATTGAAGGCCCTTGCACAGACGGCAGTTCTCCGACTTTTGACGTGCTCTGGCAACAAATCGGATGCCAAGGTACGGTCCGACAATCCGATCCATGCGTTCAAAAGCTTCCTCCGTCGGTCCCAAGCGAGATCGGGCAGAGGATCTTTGACCATTTTCGAACTGCGGAAGCCAGGTAGGCCGGAAAAGAAGCGTTCCAGTTCATGATCTTCATCCAAACTGTCGAAAGTCCACAGGAATGCGCGGGTGTCAATCTCCGATGGTGAAATGAAAGCAGTTTCTTCGGCTGTCTTCTTCATGCCCTGCATAAGTACTTTGTGATAACGTAGCTCCAAATTCCAGAAGCACTTGTAGGCTGTACGAGCATAGTCTTGGAAAAAATAGTTTTGACCAAAGTATACAAACCAAGCGAACGACCCAAGGACCCGAGATGTGAAAAGTTGTATTCCGGTAACAATGTGCCACGTCGGCAATGAGAGTGGAGTGTGGTATGGGCTGTCATGACGAATGAGCGGGATAATTGTGATGCATCCGTAGAGAGCTGTGCAAACGCCAATCCACGACAGAACAAACTTGAAAATCGTGAGATTAACGTTCCATAGAAAAACAGATAGGCCGGCGAAGAACAGGAATAGGGAAATATGTAGCATCGTCGGCAAGGCCTCAACTGCCCACGGAAGGAGGAACTTGTCGACACCTTCAGCAAAGAAAGCGCGGATGCGAGCTCGCCTGTGTGGACTGTAGCGTGGCTGGGTGACCTTCAGGTATCTCCGCGCCCACTGCTGTAGCAACGTCGCAAGTAGAGCGCACGTGATACTGATCACAAGGCTCAAGAACCAAAGCGCGTTGACCCAAATGGCAAAGATTGGTGGAGAAAATGGAGGTGGGGAAGCGGGGAGGGAACTGGAAATATTCGGGTCTGCCATGCTGCGGTATATGTTGGAGAGATAGAAATTGGAGGTGTCCTGTGGGTTCTCTTGAATGTCCTGAATCGACACAGAAATCAACGACGCAACAGCAGCAGAGAATAAACCAGTCTATATGAGACGAGTGGGTGAGCAGTGGATGGATGTCATTGGACGATAGTGACGCACAAAGATGAGAATTCCGTCAGCGTCCGCTTGCCAAGCTTCGGCCATCTTTTTGTCTTCTTCCGTAGCCGTTTCCATATACATGGAGAAAATGGGACCAGAGCCATCAATGAAGTTAGCTTCTCCCGGTTTGGCCCTATTCTGTACTTCCGGGGTGGGGTGCTCGTAGTCTGTAGTGGCAGCATCAGTGATGGGTGAGAATGACAACTTGAAGACAGTCAAGGCAAAGTTAGGTACCTGTTCCAGGGACTACGCCTTCCTCAATGGCATTGACATCCTTGGGAGGTGGTTGGGACATTGGCGAGGGTCAATCACCGAGAGTAAAATGAAGGGGAGCGGAAGCCCGTTAACGTGTCAACAATAACAGTGGTTGAATGTTGAACGTTCAACGTTCAACGTTGACGTAGAGCTTTATAACATTTGCCTCGGCGTTGACCGAATTTCAAGCGCCAATAAAAGCTCCAAACCTCGGGTTGAGTGTTTTCGTTTTGCGCTTCGTGATAGAAAAATGGGGTCAACCTGATACCTTCAACATACAAGGATGACCGAAAAGACGAATACGTGTAGTGATTCTCGGAGAGTGAATACTCAGTTCGGCACCAGTAGATATTGTTCGCGGTACAGTGGGCGTCACCTAGATGAGTGCTGTCATTTGATGCAATAATGTCACGATTCTACTGTGGGACACGACTAGCAAGCGTCATTCGAATGTGCATCCTACCCTCCCACACTGCCTGCATCAGGATGCGTCTCCCACTCGCACCGCCACTCCCTACGCTACCATGTCCGACGTCCTCTGTACTATCGGCGCCGTCTTCTAGCCGCGGCCCCAACACTAATACTGTAGGGCTCACAACCTCGCCGCTGAGGTTCCGGGACTCGCTACGCGAATTTGCGGTTCAGCGTGCCTGTGTGCCTACTTCGTCGAGTCTGCCAAAAGTAGCGCTCGTGGTGCCTGCCCTGCATATCTGCCAGCGCACGCACGACCGTCCGTAGCGAGAAGGACGATGAGCCCAACGGCCCGGTGAGGCTGGCGACAGGCAGCATAGACGCGTCAAGGGAGAGAGAGAGGAAAATCCCACACGGGTCTCGATCGACAAGTCCGCATCATCGTGGTCTTGACCAGGGCTTATTGAGGGGTGGGAGAAATCTTGGCTTCGGGTTCTCGGATAAGGAAAATTTTAAATATTATAGGCTAGGAGGTAGTGTTTATTTTGGGGGTCTCGGTCATACACAAGGACGCATACAGTTGCGCGCACCATTTCCTTCCGTGCCAGGCGACACCTTTGATGCCAAAAGCGCTGGGAATGGGTGCACGATGTGTCATTTGACGTCGGAATTGACTCGGACATGGGGGACAGGTTACGCAATTTAGCTGCAGAGGCATTGAGTTCTCCGTTGGGGGTTGGAGCTGGAGAACAAATAGGACACCCACGTTTTGGCACATGACGTTTAGCGCCTTCTGCAGCAAAGTCATAGAGAATAGGGCGTGTACTGTCTGGAACCCGCCACGCCAAGAGAATAAGAATAGAATCAGGAAGCCACCGAAGTGAGACGTACAAATAAAGCGATTGGTGTGCAAAATATGCATTGCCCCGCCTGTGTGTTCCTTCCATTCGCCTTCCTTCTCCTACCCTTCGCCATACCGCCCATGCAGACGCACCAGCGCTGAAAAGGTCCGTATTATAGTCGATCAGGTCCGCTGTGGCACAGTGGGCACGCTAGCGGTGTTACTAGGCGTGAACGCTACTGGACCCAACGGGAGGAGGGATATTTGGAGAGCGCTGGACGTTCCAGAATGCAGCTCGGCGTTGCATGGTATTGAAGGTACATCTGCCCTGCGATGAGGAGTTACGGTTAGAACAAAGGAGACAAGAGTGGGGATATCATAGAGATGCTCTTGACGTGTGGCGTCGAGCACGCCCGCGCTGTCGACTTAGACCTCGCGCGTCAATCCAGAGAGCCAGGTACACAGCTAACTCGAGGAAGGGTCAGGTCCATGGTCGGTTCTAGTTCAGCATAGTCGCGACGGAGATATGAGGAGACGTAACCTGTGGCTGAAAAGACATGCGGTACGAGAGAGATGTGTGAAAGAGCCGATGATGGGATGAGGTACAGGGACAATCAGGCAAGGATATCAATATGTGATGTATAATGAGGCGACGGATGCATTCGGGAAAGTTGAATGAATTACAGACGTAATTCTCCAGCATCCGCCGGTGGTTTTGGAGAAGGACAGATACTGTAGAAGGGTGCTGTTGCCCGTTGAAGAGTTGCCAAAGGCGAGGACTTTGTTGTTGGTATAGGTTACGACGAAGATACAGAACTAAGGCGCTTTGATGGAGGTCTTGGAGAGGCGTGTCTGGGACGGCTGTTGTAATGGAAAAACTGGCCCGGCCCGGATGGCGTCGTTCCTCACTCGTTCGGGCCTTGGCTCGGGCTCTCACCACGCTCTTACGACGATCTTCCCACTGACCCCGATCTAAATGTGCTCCCAGATTTTTCCAGCACGATCAATCCCTGTATTCCCACGCCGACATCAAGAAGGAGTGGAAGTTCGCTTTGTGAGAGAAGTGCGTGTATTGGAGCGCTTCCCTTCCAAATCGGGGCAACATCAGCCAAATCCCCAGCCTCTCTTTCTGCTTCACGTCTTCACACGTTTTACTCTCCCCAAAGACACGCCCTACCACCACACGCTTGCGCACGTCCACTTGCTTAACTCAGCATCTCACTTGACATCGCTTGCGGCGCATGCATTTTCCGTGGCCCTATCCGACCTGAGCATGATCGAGTTTGATCTGGTCCTCGCTGCGCTCGCATCAGTATTCCTCGCATTCCTCCCGACATTGGTAAGTGGTAGGGGAGACTACACAGCACAGACACTACAGGTACGTGGCTCTCTAATGACGTCGCAGTGATTAAATGAAGCATCTGGATGCCGCCTGGCTATCTCAACTGCGAATTATTCCTACTCGCCTGCAGACTTTGGATATCAGAACACTGGGATGAGCCACATGCGTACTAAGTGGCCTCTGGGGTGCAGATACACGCCATTCACGTAGAGCACAGGGTCATGACGGCATCCTTCTCTCTCTTTACAAAGTCTTTACTTTCAGAAGATGGCTATTCTTTGAAGTTCTCAGAAACAAAGCGATCCGCGCCGGCTTGTAAACAGCCAAGCTCGCACAGAGGTCGCAGTACGTCGTCTAGGGGCCTCAGAAACTCGGTACTAGTGATTTTCACTTTGCATATATTTTTCCGATCACGTCTCATAGTCGCGAGTAGATATTGTCGAAAGAGGACGCGGAAGTATCCTGCGATTCGCGCGGAGAAAGTGTGGAACAGGCCATAGTTGTCTTCAAAGTCTCGCTGTAGCTCTCAAGCGAGTGCGGATCGAAGCAGGAATAGCAATTATTAGGTTACTCTTCAATGACGTTATACGTACTTCGCCACAGTGTTTGTATCGCGTGACAAGCAGCGCAGTATTTACTGTATATCAGAAGCTTGAAAATGTATTAAATCGTACCAGAATGTTGATATCGAGATCCTAACCAAAAAATGTACGCCCTATTTCACATCTAACACATCGAAGAATGTGTTAAACTATGTCATAATGGCTGTGCGTAGGATGAGCATGATCACCTGCGTGCCTGATGTCCGACTCCCGCTGTGAAGGACCCGCGATGGGTACGTCAGTAGTCAATGGCAGTGGCGGCAAGTGTTGTCGAAGATCCAGGAGGGTTATAGCGTTGCCCTGGATTGCGCGGTTCACTGACGGGGGATCGATAATCGAGGGTATCCTCATCCTCGCGCAAACCAACCTTCGGGCCACCTTCAGCAGTACCTGGTTCAGGTGCGGAAGTCGGCCGTGGAGAAGTACCTGGAGTGTTTGTAGCCAGGGTCGCACGATGAGAGTCTGAGAATAAGGATGAGTGGATCGCTTCGAGCATAGGAGGAGAATCAGACTTAGGGACGGACCGGGAATATCATCGAGCACAGGTCCAGCAGAAGCTGAGGGCAGGATCTCTGGTGCGTCAGAACGAATCAGGAGGTCTGTGGTGTTGTGGAGGGAAAATGCACCGGTTGCGGGAACGAATAAGGAAAACGTCGAAGTTGCAAGGGTGGTGGGGGACATTGTTCGAGCGGAGGTCTCGATGCCTGGTGTGGCACCAATGGTTGTTGATAGATCTGACAAGGTGGCGGGAATGTGGGGGTGTTCCATGGCCGTCCGACGAGTGGGGTGGGACGACGTTGGAATATTGTTGTGGACCAGTGGCATATCCACACCGTTTTCGTCAACACGAAAGGCAGGTACGGGGGAAGATGGCACGTCGAGAGTGCTGACTGGGGGAGCAGGGACCAGCGCAGATTCGTCATGTAGGACCGCACGAGGAATGGCCGTGAATGCGGAGGCGTTGTGGACGTAAGGAGTCGAGTCCGGACGATGGCCAGGGATGTTGCACAGTGGATACGAGTGTGGGGTATACCAAATGCGATCATCATCACCAGTACATGCGGGGAATCTGCTTGGGGCGGAAAGGTGTAGAGCAACGTAAACGTTGCGAATCCGTGCCAAGGTATAGAACGCCATACACGAAGGGAGGCTAACCTCTTGCACTTTGCGAACGATTTGATTCCAGAGTGTGCAGAACTCGCGCTGTAGTTGACGTGATGTATCCAGCACATTGAATTTGGAGGATGCCTCTAGAACCTTTGAAAACTCCCCCGCCGGCCAGTGCCGTTCCTGGGAACAGCTAAATTGTCGGCGCGTGACATGAATCAAGACGGCAAGGGACAGGCTGTCACCATGTGTGGCGTAGTTCCGGAGGACAGTTTCTGATACGCCCAGTTCATCGGAGGCCATAGAAAACCAAAGGTCATCGCGCCGTTGTGCCCTTGCGACAACGCTCGAAACTATAGCTCGGATCATCACAGAAGTCTCTTCGTCGTTGCCATTGTCCCAGCCTCTCACCAAATGCGCAATTTCGGCAGATTGAATCGGCCCATACTGGTCTTCGGATACGATTCTGCTGAGAACTCGCCCGATAGGAAAGTCCGTAGGAGCGAAGGCCTTCGTACAAATGAGAGTTCTCTTACTTTTGACCCATCCGGGCAACAAATCGGATGAGCACGTACGATCTGACAATCCCATCCACGCGTTCAAAAGATTCCCCTGTTGTTCCCAAGTGAGATCGGGCAGAGGGTCTTTGACCATTTTCGAGCTGCAGAAGCCAGGCAAGCCAGCAAAGAAGCGCTCAAGTTCGTGATCTTCATCCAAACTATCGAACGTCCACAGAAATGCGCGAGTGTCGATCTCCGATCGTAAATTCAAAGCGGTTTCTTCGGCTATCTTCTGCATGCCCCGCTTAAGTAATTTGCGATAACTTTCTTCCAGATCGCAAAAGCGATTGTAGGAGTCCTGACTAAGGTATGCAAACTGAGCAAACCACTGAAGGACCCGAAATGTGGCTATTTTGATTCCTGTGACAATGTGCCATGTCGGCAATGAGAGTGGTGTGTGGTATGGGCTGTCATGGCGAAAGAGTGGGACAAGTGTAATGCATCCGTACAGAGCCGTGCAAACGCCGACCCACGATAGCACCAACTTGAAAATAGTTAGGTTAACGTTCCATAGAAATACAGCCAGGCCGGCGAAGAACAGGAATAGGGAGATATGTAGCATCGTCGGCAACGCGTCAACTGCCCACGGAAGGAGGAACTCGTCGACGCCTTCCGCAAAGAATGCACGGATCCGAGCTCGCTTGTGTGGACTGTAACGAGGCTGGGTGACCTTGAGGTATCTCCGCGCCCACTGCTGTAGCAACGTCGCAAGTAGGGCACATGTGATACTGATCACCAGGCTTAAGAACCAAAGCGCGTTGACCCAAATGGCATAGTTTGGTGGAGAAAATGGAGGTGGGGAAACGGGAAGGGAACTTGAAATATTCGGATCGGCCAAAGTCCGGTAGATGTTCGAGAGGTAGAAATTGGAGGTGTCCTGTGGATTTTGTTGAATGTCTTGAATAGACACCGAGATCAACGACGCAACAGCGGCAGAGAATAAACCAGTCTATGGGAGATGAGTCAATGCATAACATGGGACACGGTGACGCACAAAGATGAGAATTCCGTCAGCGTCGGCTTTCCAAGCTTCGGCCATCTTCTTGTCCTCTTCCGTGGCCATTTCCATGTACATTGTGAAAATAGGACCGGAGCCGTCAATAAAGTTAGATTCTCCCTTTGTCGCTTTATTCTGCACTAACTGGGGTGGGTATCGGTAGTCGCCTGTAGCGGCATGAGTGGCGGGAGAGACAGAGTCAAGTCGGAGTAAGGTACCTGTTCCCGGATCTACGCCTTCCTCGTTTGCGTTGACCTCCTTGGGAGGAGGTTGGGACATCTTGGCGTGGCTCAATCACGGAGAGTACAATGAAGGGGAGCGAAAGCCCGTTAACGTGACCACTGTAGCAGCTGTTGAACGTTGAACGTTGTTGATTTTTGGCCAATTGCAAAGGATACGGTTACAACATTGACTTCGGCATTGGCCGAATCGCAACCGGCAACATAAACTCTAGTCTCGCATTCGATGTTTTCATTTTGCGCTTCATGGTAGAAAAATGGGGGCCAACCATTATCTCTCCCTCAAATGACAGGAATAGCCGAAGGGACGAATAAATGTCCATTTCGGTACAAGTGGATGTTGTTCATGGCACGGTGGGCATTGCCTGGATGCGTGCGGTCATCCTATGCAATAATGTCACGACTCTACTGTAGGCAATTCTGTCAATGAGTCGAACCCGACTAGCAAGCGCCATTCGAATGCGCATCCTACCCATCCTCCGCCCCACGCTACCTGCATCCGGATGCATCTCCCACTCGCATCGCCCCTCCTAGCGCTACCACCCGACGTCCTCTGCAGCATCGGCATTGTCTTACTAGCTGCAGCTCCAGCATCAGTGCTCACAGCGCTGGCCAGTGGCGGAGACGCAATGGACGATCGACCGAACTGCAGGCGCTCGATCTGGTTCGTCCGAGTTTTAGTAACCATAACCCTACTGTTGGCTGTCATGACCACATGTCTCCATGAACAACACTGTTTACACACACCTGCTATTCTACGCTACTATCTTCATTAATGATGAGGAGAAAACTATCGTACTGAGGCTCCATGGAAACTCAAGCGCTCGAAACTCAAAGTTAAAATTAGTGGGTTGTGAAGGACTAGGAGCATATACCTTGGATATACCAGTCCGAACAGTGGGAGTCAGTGTTTTACTCCCAGTTAAGTCTCTCGTTTACGTTTTATATCAAAGTCCCCCCCCCAGATACAGACTTGAGCCTGAGCGTTGACAACACTTGATCCACGCAAGCCTCCTACACCTCATTTCCCCCTCATTCGCTACATAATCAATACTTCTGAAGGTCCCTCGTAAAACCTTCGCGGCGCTGAAAATACACACGCATGCACTGTGACCTTCACCTGCTTCACCACCCAAGGCACCGACATCATCGCTTTACGACTCTTGTCCTCGCAATGCCGAGTCTCCTTCTCGCAGTACCAAGCTCAGCTACCGCTTCCCACCCGTGAATTAACCACGTCACAAGCTCTTGCGCCATTTTTCTTCTACCACAATCTCCACTGTGGGTGATCGGGCGACACGCTTTCGCCACATACATACGTGCGCTTTCCTAGTTCACCATTTGCTCGGGCCGTACTGCGGAGCGTTGGCCCTGTCACGTACGCCCCCCTATACGCGTGTTGGCGCAAACAGTCTAGATAGTCCGTGATGTCGGACGGAGATGATAGTGGTAACAGGCCGAGTCTGTCTTGCTGTTGAGCATCTTTAATGCAAAGACACGGATCGGTTCTCTTCTACGATAAGTACAATTTGATGCTCTCTTCTTAAACTTTGGACCGCAAACGTAAGCCTTAGCTTCGAGATGGCAGCAACACATGCGAACTCGTCCCGCACGCTAAACAGACATACGGACCATCTTGGAGCGCCTTGTCTACGTTTTTTCCTCTCACCCTCCTCCTCTACCTACTCTCACTGTCTCACACTTCAGTTTCTGTGTAGAGACATAAACAAACCAACGCACAAGCGCTTGCACGCTACTCCCCATCGTACACGACTCGCTGCGCCCGACGCCATCTGATCCAACTCCATTCAGCTTCTCGATACCTCCGGATGTTCATAAAGAGTGGTCTGGATAACTTGCACGCTGGGCATCGCGCGCAGGCAGACATTGTTCTCTCAACCACACGCTATGTACTCTGCTTGTGTTCAACAACATATTGGATAACCTGCCACTACGTGTGCCCATAACTCAACCTACCCTCCTGCACGGTCTTAGTCCCTACTCTTGGTGTGATTCTGTAGCATCGACCCTGCAAGGTCCTCAATGCTGCTATTGATAAGAGGGCCAGTCAGTCCGTATTCGGGGATGTTATCGATACTGACAAGATTGAGATGGTTTCCTGGTACAGAGAAGCTTCTGCGTCACGCCAGGTATGCTTACCAGTCCGCTGTGGGAGTCAAGGTGAAGATTGAGGTATTCACGCTTCCCCGATCAATTTGAGTATACACACCTGTTTTGACACCGTATTATCGCTTAATAGGACGATATATATACAAGTTGAGAAATAGCATCAGGACAATATCCAGAGCGCGCCAGGAATGAATGCATCATCTATCGCAAGCGCACATCATCTAATAGTTTGGGAACACGTTAACTGATATCATACTGGAAATGCGAAGGATCCGGAGGAGACTAGGGATTTACGACTGGAGGGCCAGGATAGAGATGCGAATGTGAGCCTCAGTCACCGTTGGTGGGGAACCCAGGTCCCGATTGTAGATCCCAAACAGGTCCTCTCTAAAATGATTGAGCGCGAAAAGTGCGAATCTTTTGGTTCGAGCTCATCGATTTCACTCTCGTGACTTGTGTCCGGGAATCGAGACTCTTCGAAAACATTGCGCATGCTAGCTAAGCTTGCCCAGAGCCCAGGGCAACGCCAAGAGTCCGGAATATGGGGATGTATAACCCCGGTTGATACGCAAAATGTGAGAACGCCTTCCTTTCTGGAACATACAGAATCAAGAGGGATGACTCCATGACGAGGGAGGGGGAACAAAAGGGGAGGGACAAGGGACAAGGCAAAGCAGTGTGACTGTAAATGACGGCAGACAAACTAGAACAAAGCTGGCGCCCGGGAACACCGGCACACCCTTTACCCTGTCGTTTCGGTTTCGATGCCCCCACACCCCTAGACCTCACCCAACACAGGGCAACTAACTGAGCTAACTGTCAATTATCATTTTCCGCCGGTAGAATCAGAAGACGATGCACGTGTCGTGGGGATCACGAACCACTCGGAGCGCGTTAAACACGAGAGAGACCTGACACGCGTTTGGTCTGGCACGCGTGCAGAGACTCGTGATCCCCTCCTGTCGACCTGTGAAAGCTCAGAACCAAAGGCTTACAGAAGGATCTGTCAAAGTCTTATTTGTGGGGAATCTTAGAGAAACTTCTAGGAATCAAAGAGTTGGAGCTGTATCTCACCGGAGTGGATGAATGGGGCTCTGTGTGGAAGATAAGCAAGGCCACTGCATTTCTGCCAGCGCTTCGGAGAGTACGGATTGTGGCCGACCTCAAATATGTGTCACCTCTGTCCTATGCCATAATCGGGGACTCGGACCTCCCTACGCGCAGAATAGTACGGCTCCCAAATCCCACCGAGGTCGATACCATATCTGTCCTGGAGGCGGTATCTGCGGAGGAAGAGCTCGAAAACATGTCAGGCGGACTGCTACGGTTTTTTCAAGGTTTAGTTCGGTGAATAGGGTGCTAGTGGTCGCCACATACATAGCACACTAGTTATACAGTAGGTGTCAGCGCGTCTCCGAAGTCGTTATCAAATCTTGATCTTGATCAATCATCAGGAGGAGTTCTCGCAGAATTCTTACCATCGTTCATCGTTCTTGGGACTCATTACGCTATGGGTAGCTGAAAAGAAAATTCCAGTGAGAACAATGTAAGGTACTGTACTACCACGTCTGCTTTGGTGCTCCGAGCCAGCAACGCAGAGCACCGAGTCTGAAGTGCTCACTACCCATAGATTCGTAATGGCAGATTTTTGAGGGTGTCGCGTAGAATGGTGAACGACGTTTCGCCTATCTAGTCACTCTCACAAATAAGATCCACTGTTCTACGTTACACGTTCACCTATTCCTCTCCAATGTCTATTTGAGCTCGCTTCCTCAACGCTTTCAGCGCCTCATTTTCCACCTCGTACCCAACCAACACGACCTCAAGTCCATAAGGCCCGTTCACAACCACTACCAACTCCGCACCCGCACTTGTGGGCATCTCGTGTGCGCAAGGCATGCCAGCGCCAGCGCCAGATCCAGAAATTCATTTGATTTTCCGCAAGACAATGCCATCTATGTGCGCCCACGTATAGAAAAGCGTTCTGGATTACGGAGATCCTCAGGAGGTATGGGATGAGCGACTCTATAGACGAGGCGAGCGCGTGGAGGACAGAGATGCATGCGGGGCCGCAGCGGTGCAGGAGGAAGGTCCGTACCCTTGGCAACACTGCGAGCAGGGCCTACCAGCGCGCCGAACGTCCGTCGGTACCGGGGGTCGTGCTCTCGAATGTGACGGTGAAATCCTCGACGAGAACCTGTACATGCCCGCAAGGTGGAAGAACGGAGTCAAATGGTCGCGAATGCCGCCCCCGCGGCGCGAGTTGAAGGGGCGGCGTTTTCAGTCGATGTAGAGTAGGAACAGGGCCTCAGGCCTCATCACGTGCAGCCATGGCACCCTGTTATCGGCGCGCTCAGAGCCTGCCTGCCATTATACCTCTAACGAACCACACGCGAGACCGCCCTTCACGCGTGCGACGCTGCGACCCGAAGGTCACCACCTGATGCCCCGGTGGTGGTGTGCGTGTAAACCTACGAGCTGGTCGTTTAGAAATCCCTGTTCAGAACGGCCCGTGAGCGCGTGAGCACCAGCTACGGAGTTTGGAGGCTCATAGATGCGGGCCGAAAGGGTCATGCAGTGGCGCAGGGTAGTGCTGGTAAGTTAGTGTCGTGGAATGAGAATGGCGAGAGAGGCGACATTCAAGTTAACTCGATGGGGGTGGCCTCTCCGTGTCCTCTCCCATACTACACAACTGTTTTTCTAATGGTATTCGGTAGACTTCTTTAAACTCGCAGAGACCTGGCACGGAACAATTCACGACATCCACAACTTGAAGATACGCGCTGAGCGCTGAGGGCCGGGAATTCAAGCACCTTCAAGTATAACTGAACTCAGGCTACTCCTCATTCACTACAACCATGTCCGAGTCCGCCGCACCAGCACTTGAGGAAAACATCTCAACGAACTTTATTCACAGATATGTGCAGCTGAATTCTGTTCCTATCGAATGACGTCCCTTTGGTGAGTTATAATCTGCAGTAGTGAAGGCGTTCCTCTTATTGATGTATACTGTTTTAGCGGGTAGTGAAGATATGGTACTGTAAGGCTGAGAAAGCAGCATAGGAGCAAAGGACAAGAACATCCCTTCTTGACCTCTTACCACCACCATCCCCTTTACACAGTCGCAATTGTTTTCACCAGTTCTTCTACTCATCGTCCTTGGTCATGCATCCTGAACGCCAGGGCACCCCCTCGGGGGCTCCCGCATTTCTCTACCCACCCGACGTCGGGCACTTTGTGCCGGTCGAAGGCCACTTGGGGGACGAGGCAGTGGTGGCTGCCTTTTCCAACGACCCCCCCACCCAGTCTCCCGTCCTGTACTCACAGGAGACTGCACTAGATACCCGTCCCCTCGCTGGAGGCCCTGACCTCCCGTTGCTTGGACAGAACCCTATTGAACACGACCACCTTGGTATGATGCTCGCTGCTGAGGAGGCCGAGCAATCCCATATTACTCTATTTATGAAAGCGACGGACTTGATGCCTGTCCCTTCCATCGACTCCTCCTACGACCGGCTGGCTGACGAGGCCGCTGCTCTGGAGGGGAATCCCTGCTCGAACAACCACTCTCTGGGCCCACCTGCCGCTCGCCTCGTTTCTACGGCGACTTTGGAAGCGAACCCAACCTCTGATCATCACATTGCTGCTAACACACCTCCCATTGTTTCTGATGGAACGTTCGCGGCTAACTTCCAACAACCCCTATCTGCCTCGCCGTCTTCGCCCCCCCTCATCTCCGAGGGAACGTTTGCGGCTAATTTCCTGGAGGCCAATCGAGACCGCAGCATCACCCCTAAACAGGGTGATCACGCCGCGCTCCCTCCACTATCAATTAACACTGCCAACGCGTTTTTCGCGGTCACCCCTTACGCACCATCTGCGACGGGTTCCCCGATTGACACGAAGATCAATGATGTTTGGGAGACGGAGGAGATCTCCGAGCCGGGTACCCCTGCCCCCCAACCTCGTGTGTTGGGGGAGGCGGGTAACCTGGGCAATATTTCCAATTTTCTTGAGGATATTCGCTATCTGCCTTTGGATGAGGCAACTCTGGAAAACACCACTCACACCTTAACGATTTTGCTAGATAACACTGACGTAGGGGAAGTGGAAAGCACGGTCGACCGGTTGAAGCGGACACTGAGCGATACCGCGCTTGGTTTCGCCGCTTACTACCCAGGTCCCAGCTTCCGACTTCGCCCCGACAACACTTTTCCTATCGAAAACGATGTCCTTAACCGCGCGATTAAAGTAGTGCTTGTCGCTCTTGACGCTGGTCTGGCTTCGTTCGACAACACGCACAACGTTCGAGGCCTCATGCATTCTTCTTGGTTCCGCCTATCCCACACGGTGATTGGTGCGGTCCTTCGAGGGGCCTTGAGGTCTCCTCACTACCGACAATTGGGACGTTCCAGTCTCAATCACATCAATGATTCTTTCCGAACGGCCCCGGGCATACGCCGGCCTAATACACACAATCAACTTATGCATGCGATGGGTGAGCAACTCGCTCGGCTCAGCGACACGCGCCCAGAATTCGAAGGTATGCACGTTACCAATGTCTACGACACTGTTGTCTCTGGATTGGGCGAGAATATCCAACAATACATGATCCAGCGTGCTGTTGCCAATGCCTCTGACGGAGACAAGCAACAGGCAGTACTAGAAGCTCGTGACCTGTTTCGTAAGCGGTACGAGGACCTCATGTGGTCGGACCAAGATGCGCAGCAGTCCTTTAATGAGGACTTGGTCGACCGTATCATTAACAGTTTCGAGGATGGGACACGTGACGATGTAGAGCAGTGGCGCCGCCTCTGGCTCGAAGTCTTTGTCCGCACACTCAGAGGGGAAGACACCACGGACATCCGTGCCCCTACTAACTCACAGCTATTCCGGGAGAATCACGACGTGATCCGTACTGAGATCCAACGTCGTTGCCATAACATTCACTTGGAGACGGTGGAAGAAATTCGCACCAGAGTCCACACCAACCATGCCCAGTGTTACGTCCCAGGTCATACCACGTAGCTGACCTAACCCATAAGCGATGGGACGTGATCTAGGGGACGCTTACTCTTACTCGTTGACTGTCGGTTACTGGCTTACTCATTCTTACGATGTGGATTACTGATACTGTTACTGTACGATGACTGAGGATTACTGTACGATGACTGATGGTAGTAGTAGCTGTGGCGTTAGTATTAGTGGACGATTACCGAGCATTAGTAGTAGTGGCTGTATCGCTGACGAAGGCGTACAGTCAAGAAGGGATATAAGGTAGCTGTCGACTGATGTAGTCGGCAGCTTGACTCTCTTGTGTTCTCAACCAATCTAGTCGGGGCTCTCTTCCTCCCGCCTCTGTCATCGCTCCCTTAGTGTTACGTGCGAGCAGCACGTGAGCCTGACTTAGGCGTTGTAGAGTGAACGCGGTGACTTAGCAGTAGTCCGACTCAAGCACAAAGGCTGAGCAACGTCTCAACGCACGAAGGCGGAGTTGATACTCTTGAGTACGCGGCCCCAAATGGACGAGAGAGTAGGAGATGAGAAACCGGCTTTGGATAACACGTCTGGAGATGTACAAGAAATCCAAGCTATCGACCACAACAGTCGATAGCTCCCTTATAACACTAACGCGTGATCCGCCTTCGTCAGCGAGACCGCCACTACTACTACCTGCTGGATAATCGTCCACTAATACGAACACCACAACTGCTACTACTGAGTAATCATACAGTCAGCCTTAATCATCCGCTCGGTAACACTATCAGTAATCAACATCGTATGCATGAGTAAGTCCACAGCCATCAGTCAGAGACGAACAGTAAACACCCCATGATCACGTCCCATCGCTTATGGGTTAGGTCAGATACTTACTATGACCTGGGACGTTACATCACCCCCTTCACAAGGGTGAGCGCCCTCGCTCTACTACCCAATTTGGTACCGTGGTGAGTCCGACATCCGTCTCGTGCTCGTCTTGTATCCTTACGAGGGCGTGCGCTCTTCCCAGCCTCCTTGCGGAGTGTCGTGCGCGATCGACGTGGACGAAGATATCATCTTCGAGCCTCTTGATGGCGATCTCCAGCTCCTTGACGACTTCCTGGGACGAGCGGTAGCGCCTCACTTCGGCGGCAAGGGAGATATCTCCCAGCCTCGCGAGGGCTTCGTCTACCTGGCGTCGTCCCCGGAAGTCAGCGCGAAGGTAAAGTAGTTCTTCGCGGGTGTACTCAGCTGGGGGTCCCATATCTCGACACGGCTCGGCGTGTATGTCTCCGCGATAGATCGGCTCACCCCTCCCCATCGTTCCAAACGCCTCCGGATTGTCCTGCATTCTCACCCTCACATACCTGGCAGGGATGCGTCGCCCCTCGTGTTCGATGACCATGGGTACCCAGTTCATCCCATTGTTGAGGACGAAGCCTTGGGGGGTAGGCGATAGGGCACGGATAGGGCGCCTCGGCGCATGCGCTCGGCGCGTATTGACGGGTGAGGGGTCCCGGGCCTCGGCGTACGACGGGAGTCGTCCCATAGCGGCGTATCCTTCCTCCGCAGTCGGTCCATAGATGATAGCAACTGTTGGTGCTCGTTCTTCGTCATCCATGGCTTCTTCGGTAATGTCGCTGTCTTCTTCTTGGACTCGGGGAGGTATGCGCATGGGTGCGCAGTGGCAGTAGTCGATGGGGTTGTCGCACCTGGTACAGACGACGCTGGCGTTGTGGTAGGATCCATCGGAGGAGTTGTCGCTGCTGTATTGCTCGACGGCGGTGACTGATGTGTTTGCGGTGGAGGGCTGTACGATACTTGCCGTGTCAACGTTTGTATCCTCCTCCGTCTCTCCTCCGGCGTCATCTTCGCCACTTGGTCCAGCCGCCAGGAGGTCATCACCTCCTTCAACAGCCCGTAGTCCCTCCGCATCTTCCTCCACTCTTCCGCTTGCGGGTGTGGGAAATCGCCTGCGAGCCTCGGCCAGGTCTCGCTCCCTTTGCTCTCGTTCGTCTTGGTCTCGTTCTGCTGCCGCTCTGACGTGCTCGACAGCGGAACAGAATGGGTCGTCCACATTGTTGTTGTCGTCATACGTGGTGAGGGTGTCAACGTAGGGGATCTCGTCAATGGTGATAGTGGTGAGTGGGACATAGGACATGTTAGAAGTGGGTCCAGAGGATGCATTTCTTAGAGGTTCGACTGAGGCTGCTTTTATGTGAGTCTCAGCGGTTGGATTAGTTTGCTTATACTTCCTTATCTCTTCGTCCGCATGTACATCGTTCCACGAGACCCACTGGTTATCCGAGTCTGGATACCCCTTCCATTTGATTAGGTACTGGAGCTTGCGCCCTCGTCCTTGTCTTCTTGAGTCTAGTACTTTTTCGACCTCATATTCTTCCACGTCTTCTACCAATTCAGGTGGTGGGCGTTGGTAGTTTGCGCCGTGAATCAGCGTTTCTTTGTAAGGTGTGAGAAGATCTATGTGAAACACATCATGGATGCTCCACTGCGTGGGAAGTTTGAGTCGATAGTTGACGGGGGACATCACCTGGATGATCTCGAACGGTCCATGTCTCCTGGGCGCAAGCTTTGTGGTTGGTTGGTTGGTTCGTAAGTGGCGTCCTTCTAGCCACACCCTATCTCCTAGTTGATATTTGGGGGTGTCACGATGCTTGACCCATGATTGTTGCGCCCGGCGCATTTGCCCTTGTGCCTGATTTCTTATCTCCTTCAACTGTTCTAGTCGGGCCGTGACCTGTGGTATGGGTGATTTCTTATCCGTCCAATTAGTATGTGGATGGTATCCCATTAGCAATCTGAATGGAGTCTCGCGTGTGGATTCGTTTATCCAATTGTTATGTGCAAACTCAGCTAATGCTAGGTGGTCGGCCCAATTGTTCTGCCTTTCGTTGGCCCAGAGTCGGAGGTACTGTTCCAGCCATTGATTGGTTCGCTCCGATTGTCCGTCTGTCCGTGGATGATAGGCAGTCGAAATATTCTGCTGTATCCCCAGGATTCGACATAGTTCTCTTGTGAATTTGGATGCGAACCGGGGATCTCGGTCGCTGATCAGTTTCGTTGGTAGGCCAAATCGTGCGACCACATGTTTGGCGTATAGTGCGGCTGTTTCCTCGCCCGATATCTCCTCTTTGCATGGTATGAATATGGATGCTTTTGAACAGTCGTGGTCAGTGACTGTTAGTATGGAGTCGTAATCCCTGGACTTCGGGAGTTTGGTAATGAAGTCGAGCGCGACTACCTCGAACGGCGTTGCTTCTGGTTTTGGGAATATTGGTTGCAGCGGTGCCTTTGTCCTTTGTGTATTGACCTTGCATCGCTGACACTCCGCACATCCTCGGACGTATTCAGCGATATCTTGTTTCATTGTGGGCCACCAGTAGTGGCATTCCACTATTTGGGTCGTTCGGTTGATTCCTGGATGTCCATGAACAGGGGGGTCATGATGCGTGGAAATTACTTCTCTAATTTCCTCTGATGTCCCTGTGACGACCAGTCTCCGCCCTTGGTACCACCATAGTCCGTCTGCCTTGGTTAGCTTGTGGGGGTCAACCCACTTGCGTATCCTTTGCTCGTCTTGCTTTGGTTGGGTATTGATTGTTCGTACGAACAGTTTGTCCGGTAGAACTGTGACATTCTCGTTGTCCTTCTCTCCTTGGTCGTAATCGGTTCGTCGCGATAGTGCGTCGGCTCTTCCATTTGCTGTTCCTTTGACGTGGTGTATCTCGAAGTTGTACTCTGCCAGTTCCAGTACTTCTCGAGCGATTCGTCGGCTGATTTTCTGAGGATCTCGCCAGTAACGCAGGTTGAGATGGTCCGAAAAGATGCGTACTTTGTGTGTAGATCCAGCCAGTAAGTGTCTCCAATTTCTCAACGCTTTTACGATGGCCAACAACTCCAGGTTGTATATATCGTAGTTTCGCTCGGCAGCGTTGAGTGTTGCTGAGTAGTACCCCACAGGGTGTCGTTTTCCATCCGATTTCTTTTGTAGTAGCACTGCTCCTACAGCGAACCCTGATGCATCCACTTCTAGATCGAATTGTTGTTTCTGATCTGCATGTGCCAGTATGGGTTCTGTTGTGACTCGTCGTTTGAGCGTATCGAACGCTGTTTGATGTCTTGCTGTCCATTGCCATGGTTCGTCTTTGCGCGTTAGTTCATTTAGCGGTTTGGCAATATTTGCGAATCCCTTGATGAATTGCCTGTAAAAGTTGCAGAACCCCAAGAAGGAACGTACGTCCTTTACTGATGTGGGGGATGTCCAGTCGCGAACACCCGAAATTTTGATAGGGTCCATGCATGTTACCCCCTCTTTAAGGATTACCCCCAGGTAATCGATACTGGGCGCGTTGAATACGCATTTCTCTGGTTTGAAGAAGAGGTCGTGTTTTTGAGCGACTTCCAGGACATCGCATACCGCTTTCTGATGTTGTTCGAGTGTATTTTCTTGTCGTTTCGTGGCTATGGCGATATCATCCATGTAGACTCGAATGGTCGTCCGTTGGGTTCGTGTTTTGCTATTGTTGGTTGGTATATCTCGTTCATGAAACTTTGGAACGTTGCTGGCGAGTTGCACAGCCCAAAGTACATGACAGTTGGTTCGAAAAGTCCACGTCGTGTTTTGAACGCGGCTTTGTGTTCATCTCCTTCCTTGATTCTTATGTTATTGTATCCTTGACGAACATCGAGTTTGCTAAACATTTGTGCTCCACCAAGGTCTCTGATGAGATCGTCGATGAGTGGAAGTGGATACTGGTTTCGTATTGTCCACTCGTTGATTCGTCGATAGTCCTGTACAGGTCGTAGCTTTCCGTCCTTCTTTTTGATGAAGAAGAATGATGATGCGTACGGGGATTTCGAGGGACGGATGTACCCTTTTTCCATTTGTTCGTCTATGAAGTTGTCTAGCGCCTCATCTTCTGTTCTTGTCATTGGATAGACTTTGCAGTCTATTACGTCGGGCACTCCTTTTTTGAATTCGATTGCGTGGTCGCAGCTCCTTTTTGGAGGAAATCACTTCGATTCTTCTTCACTGAATACCTTTGCGAAGTGTTGGTATTCTGCTGGTATTTTGACTTCCGCGGTGTATTGTTTGGCATCCACCGCGAGTTCCACCGCCGATCTTCGTCCATATACTTGTTCTTCTAGAGTTGTCACGATTTGTTTTTTTGCTTCTGTTGTGAACAATCGTGATACTCTCGTGTCGTTTTCCTCTTCTGTTAATAGCCTTGCCAATACTGCTTTCCTGTCATTCGGGTTAATGGTTCGCAGCACTATAGGGAGTTGTTTCTCATCTATAGTGGCGTGGCGCCAACTGAACCTTGGTTCATATGTTGCAAGCCATGGATATCCCAGCAGTATGTCTTCCTTCCCTATGTCAGTGATAAGGAAGCGCATTTCCTTTTTTGTCCCTCCGGTTTCCACGTTAAGCGTTAGATAGTGTGTGATCTGTCCCGCTTTATTAGTGGTATCGTCTATGTTGTAGATATTTTTGGGCTTATCTAGTGCCGTTGTCCTAACCCATTCTTTTGACGAATTGTGGATGAATGAAGTTGTCGGTGGCTCCTGAGTCCACCAACGCTTTGATGTCGGCCATATTGTAACTTGCCGAATAGACACTGGTACTCTCATAGAACGGTAGCGCATAATGTACACAGAGTTACAATTTATTGCCCTCACCCAGGCCGCCGGGTTCAGGCGCTTCCAAAATCCTGACCCATCAATTGTTGTAGGACCAGGTCTTTGACCTCTTCATCATCTCCTGCTACTCCTCGTAGCCATTCCGTCGCTTCTCTTCTTTGGTTTGCTGGGCCCCCGCAGCAGATTCTGTAGTGCGTACTTGTGTATCGCGGCGTCTGCGGGGCTGTCTGCAGTCGCGACTGATGTGACCCATTTTCTGGCAGTTGTAACACTGCGTTTGACTATGGTCTCGTCTGAATTGTCGCTGGATAATCCCCTCGTGGTGGGAATGGTGCCCTATTGTTCCTGGGGTGGTTTGCTATGACTTCCTCGGCTCCTGCCAGTCGTCCTCGTACCCGATCTGCTGACGTGTCCATTCGGTCATCGTTCTGTAATGGTGCAAGTAACTTAGCTAATGCTCCTCCTGTCGCGCGTCCTGGTTTAAACGCGTCAAGGTTTCCCCTGACTGTTTGCATGTGAATCCATTTTTGCTGCCTTTTTAGGGCGGATTCCCTCCATTCCTCGTAGTTTCGTGGGTCGTCGTGCTGGTACATTGTTTCGTACAGCGCTCTTGGTAGTCCTTTTGTGAAATATTTGAGCGTTTGCTCCGCGTTGATGTTATACCCTGCGTGTCGAACAGTTGTTCGAATAGGGCAATATAGTCGTCGATTTTTCCATCCTTCATATGTATTCCAGCGTCCAGTTGTGCTTGTGCGCGTTCCTTGCTAAGGACGTCGCCGAACTGTCTTTGGAATGCGTTGAGTAGGTTCTCCCATAACCTATTGTCGAATTGACTGGTCCCTGTGGCCACCTCGTTCACGAGCCATCGGCTGGCGGACATAACCCATTGGTTAACCGCGTTTCCCTGAATGTATGTTAGGAATAACATAGCTTTTTGGTATTTGTTTATCATAGCCGAGTGGTTTGCGTTGACTCCCGCATAGACTTCCCATGGGAGAATGAAGGCCTCGGCTTGCGACCTTTGTCCTGTGAATGTGGGTGGCGGGTTACCGATGAATTTATCGTTACCCCCTTGCATGGCTACTGCTGGTCCTGCAAGGGGTGGTCCTCCTCCTGGTGGTCCTCCTCCGGGTGGTCCTCCTCCCGGTGGTCCCTTGGTGGTGGTCCTCCTCCGGGTTGTCCTCCTCCGGTGGTCTTCGTAGTGGTGGGAAGGGTCTATTGTCTGGTGATGGTATCCTGTTACGGTTGAGCCTGAATTCGTAGAACATGTCAGTTCCTTCAGGGATGCTTGGTGCGTCAGGGACGTCTGGTCCCATGGCTCGATTGACGGCTTCCATATCTTCTGGTTGTAGCTGTTGAACATGACCTGTTTGCTCGTTGATAACGAGTCGGGGTAGTGAGACTTCTGTTTGAGTAGTCATGTAGCTGTATGGCATTCCCCTGATGGGTTCGGGAATATGCAACTCAGCTGTTTGCGCGGCTAGTGCGTCTACTTCTGGTGATTGCACTGCGATTTCTTCTGGTTCACCTTCACTTCGGGGGGTTGGCGATCTTTCGCTAGTGTGGCTCGACTGGGGTGGACTGGTTGTCCGTAGTTGAAATTCTGTCCTAGGTGGTTCCGTGTCGAGATCTGGTTGTTCTTCTTCTTGGCCGTCTATGACTCCTTGTTGATCAATTGGTCGCGCGTCGACTAGTGGTATGTTGATGTTTAGGTCGTCGGCGGCAGGTCGTGTTGCTTCGAAGTAGCTGTTGGTATTACTCCACCTGAGTTCAACCCAGCAACAGCGTTCTCGGTTGAACACTATTGGGTGGAAGCGCTGTGATGTGGCTGCTTCCGCGTAGTATCCAGTGTTGTTTTCTTCAGCTCTTCTGGTGTCTGGTACGTGTCGCCACCTTACTCGTCCTACGATGTATCGGACTGGTGCGTCTCGTTCTCTTGTGTCGATACGATAGGGCACGAAGTCCCAGCCGTCTTTAGTGTTGAGAGTTGCCACGGCGTTCGATGTTTGAAGAGCTTGGATTTAATGTTACGTGCGAGCTGCACGTGAGCCTGACTTAGGCAACTAAAAGTATGAACGCGGTGACTCAGCAGTTTCCCAACTCTAGCACGAAGGCAGAGTGTCGCCTCAACGCTCGAAGGCAGAGTCCTTGCTGTTGACTTGGAACGCGACCCCGAAGGATGAGATAAGAAGAGAACACGGCAATTGGATAACAAGTCGAGAGTTGTACAAGAAATCCAAGCTATCGACCACAACAGTCGATAGCTCCCTTATAGCACTAACGCGCGATCCGCCTTCGTCAGCGAGACCGCCACTACTACTACCTGCTGGATAATCGTCCACTAATACGAACACCACAACTGCTACTACTGAGTAATCATACAGTCAGCCTTAATCATCCGCTCGGTAACACTATCAGTAATCAACATCGTATGCATGAGTAAGTCCACAGCCATCAGTCAGAGACGAACAGTAAACACCCCGTGATCACGTCCCATCGCTTATGGGTTAGGTCAGATACTTACTATGACCTGGGACGTTACACTGTACCTCACCAAATCCACATCATTGCCAGCGAAACCGAGGATGAACCGCCACGACCACCTGCAGTTGCTGTTGTCTACGGACCAACGGCGGAGCAAGGATACAAAGCACGCGGTCTACCCCCCTATAGGGAAGAACGCGACCCATTGCCCATCACTACGCGCCGAACGCATGCGACGCGGCTCCCTCTCCATGCCATATCGCCTACTCCCGGAGGGTTCATCCTCAACAATGGGATGAATTGGGTGCCGATGGTCATCGAGCACAAGGGACGAAGAATTCCAGCCAAGTACGTGCGGGTCCGCATGCTGGATAACCCCGAGGTATTCGGGACGATGGGGAAGTACTCGCCCGTTTACCGAGCCAATATCCATGCCAAACCATGCCGAGACATGGGCCCCGCAGCTGAGTACACCCGCGAAGAGCTCGGGTATTTCCGCGCTGACTTCTGTGGAAAGCGCCAGGTAGACGAAGCCCTTGCCCGGTTGGGGGACATCTCCCTCCAAGCTGAGGTAAGACGCTACCGCGCGTCCATGGAAGTCGTCGCCGAACTCGAGCAAGCAATCAAGAAGCTGGAGGACGACATCTTCGTCCACATCGACAGGGCTATGCACTCGTCAAGGAGATTGGGGCGCGCTCATGCCCTCAGGCGAGTACGTGACGAGCATGAGACGGACGTCGGACTTACCACAGTGACGAGTTGGGTTGTGGAGCGTGGGCGCTCACCCTTGTAAAGGGGGTGATGTTACGATCTGCCGTCGCTAACCTTCGTAAGCGGGATGACGAGTCGCTCCCGAAACTTACTCATGAACATACTGATGATTACTGATACTATTACCGTACGATGACTGAGATGCTTACTGTACGATGACTGAGGCTAGTAGTAGTAGTGGCGTTTGTATTAGTGGACGATTAGTAGTAGTGGCTGTATTGCTGACGAAGGCGTACAGTCAAGATAGGATATAAGGTAGCTGTCGACTGATGTGGTCGACAGCTTGACTCTCTTGTACCATCATCGAATCTAGTCGAGATTCTCCCTCTCTCATCTCTGTCATCGCTCTCTTAGGAAGGCTCTTTCAAGAGTCCTTAGGACAAGTCACACCTTCGTGTGTTGACGCGCATTGCTAAGTCACGTTACTTGCCATCGTGTGTAGGGTCTAAGTCAGACCACGAACGTAACAATATCGACTGCATCCACAATTCTCTCCCTGTGTTATATGAATTGGTTTGTCAGCTGGCATGGTGACTTCGTCCATCATTGTTTGTTGATAGGTTGAATCGTGGGAACCTTCCTTTCCTCCCTTCGTTACCAAGTTGATACCACTGTTCTCCTTTATTCTCTCCGTCCCCCCATTCCCCCTCTACTGCCATGCCTCTCATTGACACAACCAGTGTGCACCACACGACAACTGCAAACATCACGCGTTCTGGCTTGCTCACACCATGAACAAGTGTTTTTTTCTTTCCCTTTTTCCATCTCATCTCCAACCAATGTAGGACAACGGTGGCCATGACACTGCCACTCTCTAATTCCCCGCACGTTGTGCTTTCACGGGCCACTCCAGCTGCCCTAGTATGAGTCTGTGACACCGATCCCGTCGATACCCCATTGCTCACGCCCCAGGCAGCAGGCCGCATCATTTCCAACCACCCCATTTTACTCCCTTGCCGCCTGCTTTCCACCGCCACTGCCAACGCCACCACCGACTACC
This sequence comes from Lactarius quietus, assembly GCA_015025155.1. Classification (NCBI taxonomy): domain Eukaryota; kingdom Fungi; phylum Basidiomycota; class Agaricomycetes; order Russulales; family Russulaceae; genus Lactarius; species Lactarius quietus. Next base: position 20,163 of record WITN01000344.1, on the reverse strand, counting down.
ATCTACCTTAGCTTGGCCACATTACCGCTACCCCACTCACAGATATGTTTTTTTCTTTTCTTTTTTTTTCTTTCATCTCATGTCACACCACGGCAAGGCAACAATGGCCGCAGCACCTCATTGGTGTAAGTCCGAGTACCTTGGTGACACTGAAGACATGTCGGCGAAGAAGCGAGGGACTTGGTTCCAGTACTAGGGAGGTAAGTTGGTCGTGTCCGAAGCAAGCAACGGCGAGGGAAGTAGAGATGACAGAATTCGTGCAAGTAGGGTGGGTAGTCAAATCTGAATTGCGACGAAGCGTTGATGAGTCGCTGTGACTCGGGTGCCATTCCTCGGGCTATGGAGGAAGCATTGTACCGTAGATAGAGTAAATCTTGTCATGTAGCCATCTAAATTCAAATAGGCCATCACAAATAAATCAAATTTTCCTGGCTTTACAACAATATACAACGGGGTTTAAGAAAGAGATTATATGTTACGCTCAGACCCTGCTCAAGCTACCAAGCCACAAAGACAGCGCAAGTGTCTGCATGAACACTGGAAGAATTGCCATGATTACCCAGAGGTGCATACCTGAGAGTCACGTGCAGAAGAAGACATCGAAGAAGAAGAGGCCATACATGCACTCGTAGCGGCAGAAGACGACAGCTACCTCGCTTATGACGAGGCGTGCAGAGTTCGCCAGCTTGTGAGTAACTTGATAACTCGCAGTAGAACCCCAGATGCTGGCAGGAAGGTTACTACAGGACGGATGAGGGTCACGTGACACGGTCATGTGAGGGAACCCCCAGGTCATGGGATCTGACCTAAGCAATAAGTCAGGGGGGCGCGAAGGATGGAATTGTCCCAGGTCACAGTATGTATCTGGCCTAACCCATAACTCAGGGGACGTTGGAAGAAGCCATGGAATTGGTGGAAGACAGTTGTGTCCTGAAGACGACCAACGACGACGGATAGCAATTGTGTGGTGTAAGACCAGCGACCTGAGGCTGCCGATATCAGCGGGCCATGGCTGCCATTGGGACGCACTCCAGCGGGCCGGGTTTGATCCCCTTTCGGGTATGTGTTCAAGATGGATTAGTCCAAGGAGCACCTGTGTTAGCGCCGAGGCCATTGCTTATTGATGAATGGCGATTTGTGTTGTGGATGACATTTCCCACTTATGCTTACTATTTGCTTATTGTTCTCGCTTACTGATGCGATGAGGTGGGCTGACTGATGCCCCATGGTTGCTTACTCACTGGTTGGAGGTGCTTGGCCACTCATTGGTGGGGACGCTTACTTATGGCTTATTGATGTAACGTCCCGGGTCATACCACGTAGCTGACCTAACCCATAAGCGATGGGACGTGATACTAGGGGTGTTTGCTGATTGCTTGCTGACTGATGACCGCGGACTAACACATGATTACTACGTTGATGACTGATAGTATTACCGATCCGATGACTGAGACTGACTGTACGATTACCAAGTAGTAGTAGTTGAGGCGTTCGTATTAGTGGACGATTACCCAGCAGTAGTAGTAGTGGCAGCCTCGCTGACGAAGGCGGGTCGCGCGTTAGTGTTATAAGGAAGCTATCGACTGTTGTGGTCGATAGCTTGGATTTCTTGTACAACTCTCGACTTGTTATCCAATTGCCGTGTTCTCTTCCTCTTATCTCATCCTTCGGGGTCACGTTCCAAGTCAACAGCAAGGACTCCGCCTTCGAGCGTTGAGGCGACACTCTGCCTTCGTGCTAGAGTTGGGAAACTGCTGAGTCACCGCGTTCATACTTTTAGTTGCCTAAGTCAGGCTCACGTGCAGCTCGCACGTAACATTAAATCCAAGCTCTTCAAACATCGAACGCCGTGGCAACTCTCAACACTAAAGACGGCTGGGACTTCGTGCCCTATCGTATCGACACAAGAGAACGAGACGCACCAGTCCGATACATCGTAGGACGAGTAAGGTGGCGACACGTACCAGACACCAGAAGAGCTGAAGAAAACAACACTGGATACTACGCGGAAGCAGCCACATCACAGCGCTTCCACCCAGTAGTGTTCAACCGAGAACGCTGTTGCTGGGTTGAACTCAGGTGGAGTAATACCAACACCTACTTCAAGGCAACACGACCAGCTGCCGACGATCTAAACATCAACATACCACTGGTCGACGCACGACCGATCGATCAACAAGGGGCCATAGACGGCCAAGAAGAACTAAATCTTGATTCGGAACCACCAAGGACCGAATTCCAACTACGAGACGTAACACCGGCAGTATCAAGCCATACCAGCGAACGATCACCAACCCCACACAGTGAAGTAGCAGAACCCGAAGAAATCGCAGTACAGTCACCAGAAGTAGACGCGCTAGCCGCACAAACAGCTGAGTTACACATCCCCGAACCAATTCGAGGAATACCATACAGCTACATGACGACCCAAACAGAAGTGTCACCACCCCGACTTGTCATCAACGAACAAACGGGCCACGGACAACAATTACAACCAGAAGACATGGCAGCTGTCAACCGAGCAATGGGACCAGATGTCCCCGATGCTCCGAGTACGCATGGCGAACACGACATGTTTTACGAGTTCAGACTCAACCGCAACAGAGTACCGTCACCAGACAATAGACCATTCCCTCCATTAAGACAGCCAAGAGGAGGACCGCCAGGAGGAGGACCGCCAGGAGGAGGACCACCAGGAGGAGGACCGCCAGGAGGAGGACCACCTCTGGGAGGACCTGCGGTAGCCCATAACGTGCCTCAAGGAGGCAACGACAAGTTTATTGGTAACCCACCACCCACATTCACAGGGCAAAGATCGCAAGCCGAATCCTTCATCCTTCAATGGGAAGTTTATGCAGGGGTCAACGCAAACCATTCAGCAATGCTGAATAAATATCAAAAAGCTATGTTATTTCTAACATACATCCAAGGAAACGCAGTTAACCAATGGGTCATGTCCGCGAGTCGGTGGCTCGTAAATGAAGTGGCCACAGGAACCAATCAATTCGACAACAGGCTATGGGAGAATCTGCTCCATGCCTTTCAAAGACAGTTCGGAGACGTACTCAGCAAAGAACGAGCGCAAGCCCAGCTTGATGCTGGAATCCACATGAAGGATGGAAAAATCGACGACTATATCGCCCAATTCGAACAGCTCGTTCGACATGCGGGGTATAACATCAATGCAGAACAAACGCTCAAATACTTCACAAGGGGACTACCAAGAGCACTATATGAAACAATGTATCAACACGATGATCCCCGAAACTATGAAGAGTGGAGAGAATCCGCCCTGAAAAGGCAACAAAAATGGATTCACATGCAGACGGTCAGAGGAAACCTGGACGCTTTCAAACCAGGGCGTGCGACAGGAGGAGCACTAGCTAAGTTGCTAGCACCACTCCAGAATGATGACCGAATGGATACATCAGCAGATCGCGTACGAGGACAACTAGCAGGGGCTGAAGACATTATAGCAAACTACCCCAGAAACACCAAACCACCGCAACCACCATTCCCACCAAGGGGAGGGTTCATACAAAGGCAGTTTAAACGAGACCACAGCCAGACGCAGTGCTATAACTGCCAGAAGATGGGCCATATCAGTCGCGACTGCAGACAGCCTCGCAGACGCCGCGACACACAAGTACGAACGACGGAAGCTACTACAGCGCCGTTGTCACGGTTTGACATGTTGCGGACTGACAGTCATCATCATTACGAGTTCTCGGAGTACGGAACGCTTACTATTCGGTTATGACTACGATAGTAAGCCCTTATTAGTCATGGACACTTACGCGTCGCCGGCATTTGGGTTCGCCGGTGTTTCAGGATAAATAGTGACTCATTACTAGGATAGGTGTATTAGGGTTCAATACTCCAAGCTGCGCTTTAAAGCCAGCGTGTAACTGTATATAAGTCGTGTAGTGAAGACCAAGACTCTTCAGCTTGGTCTTCTTGAATCATCACTGTCATCCTCTTCTTCTTCCATTCGCGTTATTCCAATCAGTCGATTGAAGCTTATCCTTCGGGGTACCCTAGTGTCTACCAAGCGACCTAGTGGCTGTGCAACTTAGCTAAGTTGCCCGTGTCAGTCAAGATTCATCCGTATACTCGAGTATCACGTCACAGATCGGTTCAAGTCGAACAAGCGTTAGGTGATAACGCTACATTAAGACCAAGCTACAACGTGGCGTCATCAGAAACTACAAGAGAACGTTGTCACAACTGTGACGACTTGTGGTTTCAGCACAGAGGCGCTGATAACGTACCACAAAGATTCCGCAAGAATACAGAATACCGGTATAGTAGTACTACAGGCACTACCGGATATCACGCAAAGAGCCAAGTGGATAATCGATCCGTCGCAGTTGAGTTTCTTTACGATCGATACGTTTGGGTAGAATCCGCTGGTTTCAACCACAGACAGAACAAGACGGAGAGTGGGAAGGTTTCCGAGCAGCCTTAGAAGATCTAGGCTGTGATATCTACATCAACGAACTCACACAAGAGAGTACAAGAGTTGGAAAATTCACAATCGTCAAAGCATCATCTACTACACCACCCCCATCACCAAGTATTGAGAGTAACGCATCTCTTGGAGCAAGAGCGTCATCTCCATCACAACAAGGAGTCAATTTAGCAATCGCTACAGAAACATTACGCCTAGGAGCAATGGCAACCCTCACTTCTCATGTTCAAGCCCAAGCAACTACGGGGAGTTCATCCGCACAACCAATTTACTCGCTCACCACTTCACCGATAGCACCAACGGTCACAGCCTTTCGAGCCCTTACCGACCCTCAGAATCAAGCACCTAACCCAAATCCTCCAGCAGGAGGAGGAGGGGGAGGTAATGGCGGAGGAGGAGGTAATGGAGGAGGAGGTAATGGAGGGGAGGAGGTGGAACAGGACCACCTTTCGGAGTCCCGCCAGCGCAAATACCAGCAATACAAGCACCCTTACCAGCGGCACACGACAAATTTTGCGGTAATCCACCCGCGGTCTTCGCAGGTGACCGTGAAAAAGCAGAAGAATTTCTAATGCAATGGAGCTTATATGAAGGAATCAATTCAACCCATTCTATTATGCGCAGTCCATATCAGAAAGCTATGTTATTTCTCACCTACATCCAAGGAACTGCTGTAACCGAATGGGTAGGATCAATGGTAGCCTGGCTACGAGTCCAGGTTGACGTTAACGGACGGGACCCTCTTGACAATTGGCTGTGGTACAACACCCATTCGTCATTTATGAGGCAATACGCAGATACTCTTAAAGAAGAGAAAGCACAAACAGAACTAAGGAAGGGGATCAGAATGGAAAGAGGGGATATTGACGCGTACGTGGCAAAGTTCGAACAATTGGTCAGACATGCTGGCTACAATATAGATCAACCAATGGTTCTTGATCTATTCGCAAATGGATTGCCAAACAAATTGCAAGAGACCATTTATCTCCACGACAATCCCACAGACTATGAAGATTGGAAAAGAGCAGCCATTAAACGCCAAGGTCAATATCTCCATTTAAAAAACAAAATTGATCAGTACAAAATACAACCGCGAACATCTCCACCAATTCAAACAAATTGGAGACAGTTCAGACGCCATCCAGATGCGATGGATACATCAGCTGATCGAGCCAGAGCCAGAGGACGGCTAGCGCATGCAGAGGACGTATTGACACAGCCAAGACCATATCTCAATAATTCGCAACCACCTTTCAAACCTCGCGAGGGATTCCTGCGAAGGAGGCAACCCCAGATCTTAGGGAAGTAATTTGCTACAATTGTCAAAAGAAAGGACACCTCAGTCGCAATTGTTCCCAGCCGCGTCAACCACGAAACCCACCAAGACCCTTTAGCAATTCTAGGGGTATGGAAGTAGTGGATGATCGCTCCGAGACAGGAGAAGATCTCCATATCGCTCAAATGGTAGCCGATAATCGTACTACAGAAGAAAGGAAGAACGACTGGTTGCGAACTGCGGCCAACGAGACCGAGGAATTTAAGGCCATGGCAATGCAGGAGTTAATGGGGAACAAGGATTTTGGGGACGCCTAAACCCGACGGCCTGGGTGAGGGCTCTACGTTGTAATGCTGTATACATAACTCGCTTCCGTTCTATGCGAATTCCAGTATCGATCCGAACCAGCAGCAACAAGGCCGACATAAAAACATTAGTAGACTCTGGAGCAACAGACAATTTCATAAATCCACGATTTGTGAAACGAATGGGATTGGGCGCAACCTTATTGCCAAATCCAAAACAGTTATTTAATATCGATGATACGCTAAACAAAAAGGGATCAGTTACTCATTCTGTCGATTTACAAATATTGACAAAAGGAATTGTCAGGAAAATGAGATTCCTCCTAGCGGATATCGGAAAAGAGGACCTCCTCCTTGGATATCCATGGCTCAGCACCTTCGAACCAAAATTCAGTTGGAAACATGGCACAATTGATGAAAATGTGTTACCAATTGTAATCAAATCATGCCATCCCAGGGTCAACGTCAACATAGTAGCTCGCCTACTTTCGGACGTCGCAAAAGACAATATTGTCGCCAAATTAGGGGAGCATAGCTCTATCAAAGGAGCCGCCACTGATCTCGCCATAGCCGCAGGACCCAAGGAAGAGATCCAAATACCGGACGAGTATGATGACTTCAAAAAGTCTTTAGCGAAGAAGAATCCCACCGATTTCCCCCTTCACGGGAATGGGATCATGCTATCGAACTTAAAAGCAATGCACCAGATCACATCAACTGTTCGATATATGAACTCTCTCAATTGGAAGACAAACCATTACGTGATTTTATCACGGAACAACTCAACAAAGGGTACATCCGACCCTCTAAATCGCAGTACGCCTCTCCATTCTTCTTTGTCAAAAAGAAGGACGGAAAGCTACGCCCAGTACAGGATTATCGGCGAATTAACGAATTCACGATCCGCAACAATTACCCATTGCCGTTGATTCAAACCCTCATCAAAGACCTTAGTGGTGCACACATATACACCAAACTCGACGTACGGTGGGGATACAACAATATCCGTATCAAAGCAGGCGATGAACACAAAGCGGCGTTTAAAACGCCATATGGACTTTTCGAACCCACGGTGATGTTCTTCGGACTAACCAACTCCCCCGCTACATTCCAAACCATGATGAATCACATATATCGAGACACGATTGCAAAACATGACGAAAAAGGGACCACCATTCGGGTTTATATGGACGATATCGGTATCGCTACCCGAACAAATATTGCTGACCATGTCAATGCAGTTCGGGATGTGCTGAAAATAGCTGCGAAGTACGACCTATTTTTCAAACCGGAGAAGTGCACCTTCCATTCGACGTCCCTTGATTACCTGGGGGTAATCCTTGAAAAAGGGGTAACACGTATGGACCCTGTAAAGATCGCGGGCATTAAAAATTGGCCAACGCCAACCAAAGTGAAGGACGTACGATCTTTTTTGGGTTTTTGCAATTTTTACCGTCTATTCATAAAAGGATTTGCGTCAATTGCCAAACCACTAAACAATCTCACAAAGAAAACAACGGAATGGCAATGGGGTTCAACGGAACAACAAGCATTTGACATACTGAAAAGACGGGTTACAAGCGAACCTGTGTTGGCACATCCGGTATTGAAAGATCAATTCGAATTGGAAGTAGATGCGTCAGGTTTCGCGGTGGGAGCGGTGTTACTCCAAAAGAAAACTGATGGCAAAAGACATCCTATAGGCTATTACTCCGCAACCCTCAACACAGCGGAACGAAATTATGACATTTACGACCTTGAACTATTGGCAATAGTCAAGGCGTTACGACACTGGAGACCTCTACTAGCGGGATCACCCCATAAAATCAAAGTATTCTCAGATCACATGAATTTGCGATATTGGAGAGAACCACAAAAGATCAGTCGACGGGTTGCGAGGGAAGTACTCGAATTGTCGGAATATGATCTCGAGATTCACCACATAAAGGGGACTGCAAACGGACGAGCAGACGCATTGTCAAGACGACCCGACTACGATCACGGGGAAAAAGACAATGAAAATGTCACGGTGTTACCTGATAAAATATTCATACGAACCAACAACGCCCACCGTACAGGAATGCCTAATCAGTCATTTGCAACGATCACGGTAGAAGAAATGAGGTCGACCCATCACAAAGATGAACAAGACGAAAACATTATCAAACCTTGGGTAGATCCACACAAATTGAAAAAGATCAATGGGGTATGGTATAAAGAAGGAAGAAGAGTAATTACCAAGGGAAGTAAAGAGCGAAAATCAATTATCACCGCTCATCACGACACCCCAGTACATGGTCATCCAGGAATAAGCAAAACTGGCAAAATAGTAGAACGATACTATTGGTGGCCAACAATCCGACAAGACGTATTGGCATACGTTAGAGGCTGTGCGGAATGCCAACGACACAAAATCAATAATCGCCCTATTAGGGCTTCACTACAACCCATATACCCTAAACCGGAAGCTATGCCCTTCGAGACTATCGCTCTCGATTTCATCACTAAACTACCTGTCGCACAGGGTTACGATTCGATCCTTACCGTCACTGATCATGATTGTACCAAAGCATCTGTGTTCATTCCTTGCAATGAAGAGATCAACGCGGAAGAAACAGCAGCGTTGTACATCAAACATGTGTTCATGCGGTATGGATTACCAAACAAAATCATTAGCGATAGAGATCCCAGATTTGCGTCCAAGTTCACAAGAGAACTATGCAAACAATTGGGAATAAAACAGAACATCTCCACCGCATATCACCCTCGTACAGACGGACAATCAGAACGAACGAACCAATGGCTCGAACAATATCTCCGCTTTTGGGTAAATGAACGACAAGACAATTGGAATCTTTATCTTCCAATAGCAGAGTTCACGCATAACAATTGGCCTAACGAAGCCACAGGGCAGTCTCCATTCTTCCTATTGATGGGGCATAATCCTCGTGCTGATTGGAATTCAACGCCCAGTCCTATGCCGCAAGTGGCGTTGCGCCTTGATCAGTTCAAACAGGCACGGGAACACGCTCAAAAGCAAATTATCAAAGCCCAGAAGTCATGGGTATCACATAAAGATACGCCCAAATTCCAAATCGGGGATCGTGTTTGGCTAGAAGGACGTCACCTGAGGACGCATCAGCCAAGCGCCAAGCTTGCGCCCAAACGACATGGACCGTTCCAGATCATCCAGGTGATGTCTCCTGTCAATTATCGATTGGAATTACCCACCAAGTGGAGCATTCATGATGTGTTTCACATCGATCTTCTCACCCCCTATCGAGAGACTTCCTTTCACGGACCAAATTTCCCAAGACCTCCCCCTGAATTAATCGATGGCGAAGAGGAATACGAAATTGAGAAGATTCTAGACCAACGGCAATTCGGCAGAACAAGGCGCAAACAATTCCTTATCAAATGGAAGGGGTACCCAGACTCAGGAGTCGCAGTGGGTCAACGCCACTGACGTACATGCCCCTGACGCCTTAGCTGAGTTCAAACGGACATTGAATTCTACTCCCTCACGTATAAAGACAGGCCATTCATTGGATGAAGCACATCAGTTCTTCCTTCGTCGAACAATGACCACCTCTCCCACTGCTGCCTCTACCACTTCACAAACATCTTACCATCTTCCCATTATTACGCAACCCACTTATGCCGAGGTCGCTGCTGCCTTTCGATGCATCGAACCCAGGGACGTTATCCCCGAAACCCCTGATGTATGCGGACACGACACTGGAAGATTGGAGGAAGACCAATCGGAGGTGGAGGAGGGAGCTCCTACTCGAGTCGAGAATCTCCTTGTTCCACAAACGCTTATCAAGATTCCAAGCGGCTCCGACCTCAGTGACGTGGTCAGAGTTTGTGGAAGTTGTAAGCAAACCGCCCTGTCATGTCCAGGCCATTCTGACGCCGACGACTCTCACATCCACTACGACTGCGGACAACTCATCTACAACTGTACATGTAACAACGACCCCGTCAAAGTCCCTCCGCCGCCAACGCCTCGATATATTAATGTCGACCCCCCTACCAACGTCATCATGGACCCCGCAACGTCCTGGGGAATTCACATCCGTGCTACCCTCCGAGCTCAAGATCCCGACTCGGACAAAGAAAACCAAGATCCCCGCCAAGTATCGGAATCCCAGGATGAAGGGATACCACTTGTGCCGAGGAGGACGAGGCGAGGAAGAAGATCTGGTGTGGGAGCGTCAAAAGAAAGCCCTTGCTTCCCTGACTACCGAGGAGGCGGGGTTCCAGCTGACCAACAGCGTGCCGAGACAAAGTGACGCCCCCGACGGCTTCGAACTAAATATTCCTCCTAGGTTCATTAACTTCCGTATGACCGAGAATGGTCACATCACGTTGCCAAGTACATTCACGTGATGCCTGGCAACAACCCTATTGTCTACGGATGCATGAAGAAGGGAGGGGAGATCCAACAAGGTGAAGTTCATGCCGCTCCTGATTTCGATAACGTGGATAACGACCGCCATTACACGCATGACCAATTGCGGTACTTGCGACAGGATTTTGGTGATCGCCAAGGGGTCGATATGGCCATGGGGCAGATCCCTGATCGGTCGCTATGGGCGGAGGTCCTTCGATACCGGGCTGTTACCAGTTGGTACTCCGAAATCGCGGAACGTATTACTGCTCTAGAAAATGAGCAGTATGTGGTTGGTAACGAAGTCAGGAAGTGTACACGTCGGCTGGAAGAGGCTAATGGACTACAGCGGATCATGGATCAGGAGGTTTCGATTTGTCGAGGTGCGACTATTATTCCCTGGGTGTTTGAACGAGGACGTTCTACCTGAAAAAGGGGTAATGTCACGGTTTGACATGTTGCGGACTGACAGTCATCATCATTACGAGTTCTCGGAGTACGGAACGCTTACTATTCGGTTATGACTACGATAGTAAGCCCTTATTAGTCATGGACACTTACGCGTCGCCGGCATTTGGGTTCGCCGGTGTTTCAGGATAAATAGTGACTCATTACTAGGATAGGTGTATTAGGGTTCAATACTCCAAGCTGCGCTTTAAAGCCAGCGTGTAACTGTATATAAGTCGTGTAGTGAAGACCAAGACTCCTCAGCTTGGTCTTCTTGAATCATCACTATCATCCTCTTCTTCCTCCATTCGCGTTATTCCAATCAGTCGATTGAAGCTTATCCTTCGGGTACCCTAGTGTCTACCAAGCGACCTAGTGGCTGTGCAACTTAGCTAAGTTGCCCGTGTCAGTCAAGATTCATCCGTATACTCGAGTATCACGTCACAGATCGGTTCAAGTCGAACAAGCGTTAGGTGATAACGCTACACAGAACGTTGCAAACTGCCTCTTGATGGTTTTTGAGCGATTGCGGCTGTCGTTTCATTGCTATTGCGATGTCGTCCATGTAGACTCTGATTGTGGTCCCCTTGGTCTCGTGTTTTGCTATCGTTGGTCGGTAGATTTCATTCATGAAACTTTGAAATGTGGCTGGTGAGTTGCACAGTCCAAAGTACATTACAGTTGGCTCGAAGAGTCCTCGGCGTGTCTTGAACGCGGCTTTGTGTTCGTCGCCCTCTTTGATTCGTATATTGTTATAGCCTTGTCTGACGTCAAGTTTACTGAATAGTTGAGCCCCTCCAAGATCTCGGATTAGATCATCGATAAGGGGGAGTGGGTATTGGTTCCTTATCGTCCATTCATTGATTCATCGGTAATCCTGTACCGGCCGTAGTTTTCCGTCCTTCTTTTTGATGTAGAAAAAGGATGATGCGTACGGGAATTTTGAGGGACGAAGATATCCCTTTTCTACTTGTTCGTCAATAAAGTCATCCAAGGCTGCGTCTTCAACCCTTGTCATGGGGTATACTTTGCAGTCTATGACGTCGGGTACTCCTTTTTTGAAGTCTATTGCATGATCGCAACTTCTTTTGGGTGGGAACCTCTTTGATTCTTCTTCACTGAATACCTTTGCAAAGTGTCGGTATTCCTGTGGTATTTCGACCTTCTTTGTGTATTGTCTGGCGTCAATCATGAGTTCTACCACTGATCTTCACCCATATACTTGTTCTTCTATTGCTGTCATGATTTGTTCTTTTGTCTCGGTAGTGAACATTCGCGATATTCATAGGTCTTTTTGTTCTTCCGTTAGTAGCTTTGCTAGAACCGCCCTCCTGTCGTTTGGATTAACTGATCGCAGTACAATAGGGAGTTGTTTCTCATCTATTGTAGCGTGGCGCCAGCTGAACTTTGGTTCGTAAGTGGCGAGCCATGGGTATCCTAGCAACACGTCTTCTTTTCCTATGTCTGTGACGAGGAAGCGCATTTCTTTTTTATTGCCTCCTGTTTCCACGTTCAGCGTGAGATAGTGTGTTATCTGTCCTACTTTATTAGTGGTATCGTCAATGTTGTAGATGTTTTTGGGCTTATCTAGTGCCCGTTGTCCTAGTCCCATTCTTTTGACGAAGTTGGGATGTATGAAGCTGTCAGTGGCTCCTGAGTCCACCAATGCTTTTATGTCAGCCATGTTGTAACTTGCGCGAATTGAGACTGGTACTCGCATTGATCAGTAGCGCATGATATACACAGAGTTACAACGTATTGCCCTTACCCAGGCCGCCAGGTTCAGGCGCTTCCAAAATCCTGTCCCATCAACTGCTGTAGGACCAGGTCCTTTACTTCTTCGTCGTCTCCAGCGACCCCCCTTAACCATTCTGCTGCCTTTTCTTCTTTAGTTGGCACGGTTTCTGTGGTTCATGTTTGTACCTCGCGATGTCGTCGAGGTTGCCTACAGTCGTGACTGATATGTCCCATCTTTTGACAGTTGTAACACTGTGTCTGGCTGTGGTCGCGTTTGAATTGTCTCTGTATGAATCCTCCGCGCGGTGGGTATGATGGGCGTGGTGGATTATCATTCCATTTATAGTTGTTGATAACCTCTTCTGCTCCAGCTAGTCGCCCACGTATGCGATCTGCGGAGGTGTCCATTCGGTCATCATTCTGAAGTGGTGCGAGCAACTTAGCTAGCGCTCCTCTGGGAGTCTGTCCTGGTTTGAAGGCGTCCAGATTTCCCCTAACCGTCTGCATGTGGATCCACTTTTGCTGTCTTTTTAGGGCAGAGTCTCTCCATTCTTCGTAGTTTCGGGGGTCATCGTGTTGGTACATGGTTTTGTACAGGGTTCGTGGTAGTCCTCTTGTGAAGTACTTGAGCGTTTGCTCGGCGTTGATGTTGTACCCTGCGTGTCAAACTAGTTGCTCAAACTGAGCAATATAGTCATCTATCCTTCCCTCTTTCATGTGTATGCCAGCGTCAAGCTGGGCTTGAGCTCGTTCTTTGCTGAGGATGTCGCCGAATTGTCTTTGAAAGGCGTTAAGGAGATTCTCCCACAGTGTTACATGCGAGTTGCACGTGAGCCTGACTTAGGCAGCGAGCAAGCGAACGCAATGACTTAGCAAATCCTCAAGCACGTAGGCTGAGTTAGTCGTCTCAACGCGCGAAGGCGGAGTCTGAATTGTTTCACCAAATACCAGTGCGTTGGTATTTGGTCTTTGCTTGTTTCCTAGCTTTCTACAGTCGAAGACTGATAGAGAGAGTAGAGCCGAGAACCGATCGATTTGGAAAGAGAGAAGTGTACAAGAAATCCAAGCTGTCGACTACATCAGTCGACAGCTTCCTTATAACGGTCCACTCTCATCAGTGGTGCCGCCACTACTGGTACTATCAGTCATACTACTACTACCATCAGTCATCATACAGTAAGCGCGTCAGTCAGCGCGTCAGTCATCAATCCATTATAGTACATGAGTAAGTCCGTTCCTTGGATAGGTAAGCATCAGGAGCGACTCATCATCCTGCTTACCACTCGCGCCGTTACATTACCCCCTTCACAAGGGTGAGTGCCCATGCTCAACTACCCAGTTTGTCACCGTTGTAAGTCCGACGTCCATCTCGTGCTCATCCCGCACCCTCCTGAGGGCATGCGCCTGCCCCAGCCTTGTTGCCGAGTGCTGCGCCCGGTCGACATGGACGTAGATATCGTCCTTGAGTTTCTTGATGGCTGCTTCGAGTTCTGCGACGACCTCCATGGATGCGCGGTAGCACCTCACTTCGGCTTGGAGGGATATATCTCCCAGCCTGGCAAGGGCTTCGTCTACCTGGCGCTTTCCACAGAAGTCAGCGCGGAAATATTGTAGTTCATCTCTGGAATACTCAGCGGCGGGGCCCATGTCTCTACATGGTTCGGCGTGTATGTCGGCTCAGTAGATGGGTGAGTACTTCCCCATCATCCCAAATACCTCCGGGTTGTCAAGCATCCGGACCCGCATGTATTTTGCGGGGATGCGTCGTCCGTCGTGTTCGATCACCATCGGCACCCAATTCATCCCGTTGTTGAGGATGAATCCGCCTGGGGTAGGCGATATGGCACGGAGAGGGATCCGCACCGCATGCGTTCGGCACGTAGTGACTGGTGAGGGGTTGCGCGCCTCCCGATAGGGGGGTAAGCCCCGGGCCGCGTATCCCGCTTCGGCCGTTGGTCCGTAGACAACAGCAGTTGGAGGTGGTCGGGACACCTCATCACGGGCTTCGCCGGTAAGAACTCAGACTTGGAAGGGAGGTACAGGGACGGGAGCGCAGTGGCAATAATTTGGGGGGTTGTCGCACTGGATGCAGACAACCTGGGCAGCGTGGTAGGACTCATCGCTGGCGTCGTCCTCTTCTTCGCTGCGGGTGTCGTGGTAGATGTTGTTGTTGTTGTCGTCGCTGTCCTCATCTTCGCTGCTGATGTAGTCGACCGCGGTGGTCGATGTGTTAGCGGTGGAGGGCTGCAGGACGCTTGCCTCATCAACAGCCGTATCCTCATCCTCCTCTCCACGGCCATCCTCTTCACCACCTGATCCTGCCTCCACGCTGTCATCACCTCATTCAAGAGGCCGTATTCTGCCCTCATCTTCTTCCACTTGGCTGCTTGCGGGTGTGGGGAATCACCTGCGAGCCTCGGCCAGGTCTTGGGCGGCTTGATCGTTGATGGCTGTTGCTCTGACGTGCTCGACAGCAGAGCAGTATGGGTCGTCAACGTTGTTGTTGGTGTCATAGGTGGTGAGGGTGTTAACCTCGGGAAGCTCGAAGTTGATGATGGTGAGTGGGACATGAGACATGTTAGTGGGGACTGATGAAGTTAGTCGTCCCATTGCTCCTGCTTTTATGTGAATTTCAGCCTGTGGGTTCAACTGTTTAAACTTCCTTATCTCTTTGTCCGCATGGACATCGTCCCATGGGACCCACTGGTTGTCCGAGTCGGCATAGCCTTTCCACTTGATTAAGTATTGTAGTTTGCACCCGCGCCCATGTCTTCTTGAGTCTAATACCTTTTCGACTTCGTATTCTTCCACGTCTCCTACCAATTCTGGTGGTGGGCATTGATAGTTTACGCCGTGAGTCAGCATTTCTTTGTAAGGGGTAAGGAGATCTGTGTGAAAGACATCATGGATGCTCCACTGTGTGGGAAGTTCGAGTCAATAGTTAACGGGAGACATCACCTGGACAACTCGAAACGGTCCATGTCTCCTGGGCGCAAGCTTTGTGGTTGGCTGGTTGGTTCGCAGGTGACGTCCATCAAGCCAGACCCTGTCCCCTATTTGATATTTGGGGGTGTCACAATGTTTGATCCATGACTGTTGTGTATGGCGCATCTGTTCTTGCACCTGGTTTCTTATCTCCTTCAATTGTTCTAGTCGAGCCCCGACTCGCGGTATTGGTGATTTCTTATCGGTCCAATTAGTAAGGGGGTGATAGCCCATTAGCAATCTGAACGGCGTTTCGTGTGTGGATTCCTTGGTCCAATTGTTGTGTGCAAATTCCGCAAGTGCTAGGTAGTCGGCCCAGTTGTTCTGACGTTCGTTGGTCCAAAATCTGAGGTATTGTTCTAACCACTGGTTGGTCCATTCTGATTGTCCATCTGTTTGTGGATGGTAGGCCGTTGAGATGTTTTGTTGTATCCCCAGGACTTGACATAGCTCTCTTGTAAATTTTGATGCGAATCGGGGATCCCTGTCACTGATAATTTTTGATGGTAGTCCAAATCGCGCGACGACGTGTTTGGTGTAAAGTATTGCGGTTTCTTCGCCTGATATTTCCTCCCTACATGGTATGAATATGGACGCTTTCGAGCAGTCGTGATCAGTGACCGTAAGTACGGAGTCGTACCCCCGTGATGCCGGGAGTTTGGTGATGAAGTCTAGCGTGACTACTTCGAATGGCATTGCTTCTGGTTTTGGGAATATTGGCTGTAATGGCGCTCTCGTTTTTTGTGTATTGACCTTGCATCGCTGACACTCGGCGCATCCGTGAATGTACTCGGTGATGTCACGTTTCATTGTGGGCCACCAGTAGTGGCGTTCTACTAACTGCGTTGTTTGATTTATTCCTGGGTGGCCATGAATAGGGGGATTGTGATGTGTGGAGATTACTTCTCTGATCTCCTCCATTGTTCCTGTTATAACGAGTCTCTGTCCTTGGTACCACCAGAGCCCGTTCATTTTTGTTAGTTTGTGGGGGTCAACCCACTTGCGTATTCTTTGCTCGTCTTGTTGCGGGGTGATCGTGGTAGTTCGTACGAATACTTCATTTGGCAGTACAACGACGTCCTCGTTATCTTTTTCTCCTTGGTCATAGTCGGGTCGTCGAGACAGGGCATCAGCTCGTCCATTGGCTGTTCCCTTGACGTGATGTATTTCGAAGTTGTATTCTGCCAGCTCCAGTACTTCCCTTGCGATGCGTCGACTAATTTTCTGGGGGTCTCGCCAGTATTGAAGGTTAAGATGGTCCGAGAAGATGCATACTTTATGCGGGGACCCTGCCAGTAGGTGTCTCCAGTTCCGCAACGCCTTCACGATGGCCAGTAGTTCAAGGTTATAGATGTCATAATTGCGCTCGGCTGCGTTGAGTGTCGCCAAGTAGTATCCTACTGGATGTCACTTTCCATCCGCTTTCTTCTGCAGTAGTACCGCTCCAACCGCGAAGCCTGATGCATCGACTTCTAGGTCGAACTGTTGGGTCTGATCAGTGTGCGCGAGAATGGGTTCCGTGGTAACCCGTTGTTTGAGTGTGTCAAACGGAATTGTGGTCCCCATGGATTCGTGTTTGGCTATTGTTGGTCGGTAGATTTCGTTCATAAAACTTTGGAATGTGGCCGGTGAGTTACACAGTCCAAAGTACATCACTGTGGGTTCAAAGAGTCCGCGACGTGTTTTGAATGCGGCTTTGTGCTCGTCCCCTTCTTTGATTCGTATGTTGTTGTATCCTTGTCTGACATCCAGTTTACTGAATATTTGAGCTCCTCCGAGATCCCTGATTAGATCGTCAATGAGGGGGAGTGGATATTGGTTGCGTATTGTCCATTCGTTTATTTTCCGGTAGTCCTGTACCGGTCGTAGCTTGCCATCCTTCTTTTTGATGAAGAAAAATGATGATGCATACGGGGATTTTGAGGGAAGGATGTATCCCTTTTCTGTTTGTTCATCAATGAATTCATCGAGTGCGGCGTCTTCAACCCTTGTCATTGGGTATACTTTGCAGTCAATTACATCTGGTACCCCTTTTTTGAACTCAATTGCATGATCGAAGCTTCGTTTTGGGGGGAACCTCTTTGCTTCTTCTTTGCTGAATACCTTCTCGAATTGTTGGTATTCTTTTGGTATACTGACTTCTTTGGTGTATTGTTTGGCGTCGACTGCAAGTTCAACTGCCGATCATCGTCCATATACTTGATCTTCTAATGTTGTCACGATTTGTTCCTTTGTTTCCTCAGTGAACGTTCGTGATACTTTTGCATCATGTATTTCTTCATTGAGCAATCTCGCCAAGACTGCTCTTTTGTCGTTTGGATTGACTGATCGTAGTACTATAGGGAGTTGTTTTTCGTCAATGGTGGCGTGACGCCAACTGAACCTTGGTTCGTAGGTTGCGAGCCAAGGGTATCCCAGTAGTATGTCTTCCCTGCCAATGTCAGTGACAAGGAAGTGCATTTCTCTTTGAGCTCCTCCTGTTTCCACGTTAAGCATAAGGTAGTGCGTGATCTGCCCTGCTTTATTAGTGGTATCGTCGATGTTGTAGATATTTTTTGGCTTATCCAGTGCCCGTTGTCCCAAACCCATTCGTTTAACAAATTGTGGATGGATGAAATTGTCGGTGGCTCCTGAGTCCACTAACGCTTTGATGTCGGCCATATTGTAACTTGCGCGAATTGACACTGGGACTCTCATAGAACGGTAGCGCATAATATACACAGAGTTACAATGTATTGCCCTCACCCAGGCCGATGGGTTCAGGCGTTTCCAAAATCCTGTCCCATCAATTGCTGTAGGACCAGGTCTTTTACTTCCTCATCATCTCTGGCCACTCCTCGTAGCCATTCCGCTGCCTTTTCTTCTTAAGTTGGCGCAGTCTCGGTGGTGCGTGTTTGTGTATCGCGGCGTCTTCGGGGTTGCCTACAATCACGGCTGATGTGGCCCATCTTCTGGCAGTTATAGCACTGCATCTGACTGTGATCCCTTCTGAACTGTCTCTGTATGAATCCGCCTCGTGGTGGAAATGGTGAGCGGGGTGGTGGATTGTCGCTTCGTTTGTAATTCTGGAGCACGTCTTCTGCTCTGGCTAATCGGCCACGTACTCGATCTGCGGATGTATCCATTCGGTCATCATTCTGGAGTGGCGCGAGCAACTTAGCTAGCGCTCCTCCTGGAGCTCGTCCTGGTTTGAAGGCATCGAGGTTGCCTCAGACCGTCTGCATGTGAATCCATTTTTGTTGCCTCTTTAGGGCGGATTCTCTCCATTCTTCGTAATTTCGAGGGTCATCATGCTGGTACATGGTCTCGTAAAGGGCTCTTGGTAGTCCTTTTGTGAAATATTTGAGTGTTTGCTCGGCATTGATGTTGTACCCTGTGTGTCGAACAAGTTGTTCGAATAGGGCGATGTAGTCGTTGATTTTTCCATCCTTCATGTGTATGCCGGTGTCGAGTTGTGCTTGTGCCCGTTCTTTGCTGAGAACGTCGCCGAATTGTCTTTGGAAGGCATTTAGTAGGTTTTCCCACAGCCTGTTGTCGAATTGATTGGTCCCCGTGGCAACTTCGTTGATGAGCCATCGACTCGCGGACATGACCCATTGGTTAACCGCGTTCCCTTGGATATATGTGAGAAACAGCATAGCTTTTTGGTATTTGTTCAGCATGGCTGAATGGTTGGTGTTGACTCCTGCATAGACCTCCCATTGGAGGATAAAAGCTTTGGCTTGCGACCGGCTTCCTGTGAATGTTGGTGGTGGGTTACCAATGAACTTATTGTCACGAACCTATGCCTCGGTCCGTGACTTATCCGGAATACCCAGGAATGCGCAAGGGAACGCGCGCACAAACTCAGGAATACGAAGTAATGGACTAGTGGAACTAGCCAAGACGACGCGCGTGAAAGGATTGGATAATCCTTTCCTTCCTATTCGAGAAAGACCCGGTCCGGAACCGGGACTTACCAAGCGAAAGGTCAGATGACCTCACATGACTTGTTTGTTGATCAATCAACAAAAGATCGTTGATTGATAAACAAAGTCCGTTGATCGGTAAACGAAGATTGTTGATCAATCACCTGACGAGCGGAGCTTGTCAGGGATTAATGCCATTGGACGATATACTTAGAAACCTTCCAGCACATTCCATGCTATCTTTAGAACGCTTCTAGAGTATTCCATGGGCCCACCCGTGGAGCGGAGTTGGGCCTCCCCTAAAGTACGCACAGACCATGTATTCAGGTATATAAGCTGGAGCAATGTAACAGACAGTCCCTCAGACTGTCCACTTGCGACATCCCCACTTGTACCTTCTTGTCTTCAGAGCAGCTTCCCACCATTGGGTTGTTCCTCATCCTTGTTTTGCTACTCGTGGTCCATAGTTCCTTGTCCTTGTTCTACTCCTTGTTTGGTTCGACATCAGCCACCCTGATCCTTGTGACCTTGAGCCTTGCTGTTGCGTATAAACAGTGAGCACTCATCACACTTGGACAGTCTTAGCTTGCTGATCACGAACCTTCTCAGTGTCTGACTACGATTACTCCGAGTTTGGAGCG